>JASANE010019462.1:0-82224 GCA_030248225.1 Trileptium ribeirensis
ACGCACGAGAATAGAATATGGTAAACAAAGACTGACAATAATTGTATTGCCAGTTGCTCGTTGGTCGAACCGTGTAAGGGCACCGGCGCAATGGTCTGATAGCTAAAATAAACTAAAATTAAAATTATATATCTTTGAAAAGCGATTACAGCTATACCAGTTGTGTCCCAGTAGAATATTATTCAATGGTGCTTATGTTTACTTAGCTTAGCTATCCATGGTGTGCAAATATTGCTAGTGATCGAATTATTTTCGTGCACGATGAGTAGATTAGTTCGACATAAATTCAGGACGGACTCCGTCAACTTTCTAAACACAAGAGCTTCATAACAATTTGTATGTCATAGAGGAGTCGGCATACAAAAATTTTTGATCCCGCAATTACCGTCGAAAAATACATGATTGTCCACCGATACTAGGGACAAGTCTACAGGCTTAGAGAATTTTTAGGATTGCGAAGCGAGCAAATCGTAAAACGATACGCTTTGACGTCCATCGTTACTGACTGTAAGGCGATTCTAGAGTAATTAGCTTGATAACGGTGAATTCGTTGCTAGTGTGTTTAGCTGGCTACGCGAAAGACAGCGTGATCCAGTGTCGTTGCTACATGTATATTGCACAAGCAGCCAACCTAGACCGAAGCATTCCAGCTTAAGGACATTCTGTATTGATCACACCAACGATCTTTAGACAGAGCAGAATCAACAAGTCACTTATTTTTTCGAACGGATATCCACTAACGAGGTGTAATAAACAACACCCTATAAACACAACAGTCATATGGATGACAGTCCCCACTGCCCAATAAAAAAGGCCTCAAAGCGGCCACTGAACCAAATCACTTTTTTATATTAACATCGAGTGTACAGAAAAATCGCCAAGTTTTCAGGGCATCGCACACTTCTACTTTGTCTTTTAGAAATAATACTTTGTCTTTTTAGAAATAATATGTTCATTTCGACAATTAAACATTCATTAGGATTATGCAAGTTAAGAATACTCACTACTCGCGGGTTCAAGATTTGAGCCCGTACTCGACCCGGTCTGTGCCTACCCGTCTCCATGCATAGCTACGCTGTACGACTGCAATGGAGACAGGTAAGCACATTTGTGCCTTAAATCATCCCAAAGTTTTACAGAGTAAGCACCGCTTTTACTTTGCAGAAATGTCGCAGTCGCAACGGCCTCGTGTTTTAAAAGTAATTTCAAATATTGATATATTATTCAATACAAAACCTTTGAAAATGCGTTTTCAGCTTTTGATAACAATTGAGTTAGTCTCATGGCTTAATCCACTCAACTGTCGATCAACTTGTTTATCAATGCGAAAAGCAATTAAATTTCTGAATTTATAGATTAAACATTTTTCACAGCCCTATTTTGAATTAAAAACCTATCTTTTTGTACCGGCATGCTTTAAGTAAACGTTTGTTTTCAGGGCTAAGTTGTTATCCAGTCGGTATAAGTGCAATATTGACATATAATTTATAAAGTGCCGAACAACAAGTTATTTTATATTAAAATTAATATTTTTGAAGATCGTGATTAAGTTTTGCCGACATTTATGTCTATTTTTGTTGAGCCCCGCTCCAGCTAAAATATGTGCCACTGAGAATCTAACACTGGGCCTTCCTGCATGCATAGCAGATGTACTAACGGCTACACTGTGGACCCGCCTGAAGCTGTTGGAAATTAAGGATAACAAACAAATAAACTAAATTTTGTTGGTTGATAACTGCATATATTTCATACATACATGCCAGAAGTAAAACTAAATATTGTTATTCTTGTTACAACAAATAAACAACATTGTGTCAAGCAATAAAGACTAATCAGTTACGGTTGCCTTCTTACAACTGACTATATGTGTCTGTCATAATGTAAAAAACGATTTAGGTCAACCTGTTTAAGTAAGTCTTTGAATTGTTTAGCGCTTGGAGCGTTCACAAGATTTTTGTTACCTACAGATTCAATTTTACGCAGTAATAACCCTTATTGCAAGTGAATGTTTTAATATGTTAGTCTTAAATTTCATTTTAATAAGTTTTTTGGCATGGCTTCTAGTGGTCGTTACAGCGGACACTAAATAAATAACTACAAGTGTCGATTTAATTATGAAGTATTTTATGTACAATTAAAAGATCAAACTGCAACCTCCTTAGTTCTAGTGGTTCAAAATTAAGTTTCTTAGTCCTTTCAGCATAATCTATATGCTGCCGTATAAGCCTAGCGAAAACTCGTCGCGTGTAATAGCGTTGTACTCGTTCCATCCTATCAATATCTCCAAGAGAGCATTCAAACCGGATTCTAATGCCGGTCTTACGTACAAAATGTATGCACGAATGATAACAGAGCAGTCTGTTGTCGTCAAACAGCGGAATAATATATTTATGATGCGGTATGCTTTAGCTGATATCTCCCTGCAATGAGAGGTTTTTAAATTTCTGCTGTTTTTTAAATTTTTATTAATAAAACAGCTAAATCATTGCATTGGAATGTATGTGGCACAAAGTACCCGTTAATAAAACATTGACTGATTCGGTTACTATTTCCAAGAGAAAGAAGTTTGCATTTTGGCGCAGATATGGCAAGCTGCCATTTTTTAGACCAGTTTTAGATATGAGTAAGTGCTGCAAATACATTTTTGCATTATCATTATCCGTCCTTGTACAATGTACGTATAATTTTACGTCATTCGTATATATTTTACAAGAAACATTAGACAAGTCATTAACAATATCATTTATATATAACAAGAATAAGGTTGGTCCGAGGACACATCCTTGTGGAACCCCAGATGTAACCGAGAAATACGGTGAAAAAATATTGTTTACTTTTACACGCGACTTGCGTTTTGTTAGAAATGATGCAATCCAATTTTTTAGATGATTGGATATACCGAAATTAGAAAACTTGTTTATCAATTTTACGTGTGAGACACCGTCAAAAGCTTTAGCAAAGTCTATATATATCCATTGAATTTCCCATATCAAGCGGTATACACCAGTCATTAATGCATTTTAGCAATTGCGTGCACGTAGACCGTTTCGCCAAAAACCAGTGTTGTTTCTCTGATAACAGCTTATTTGACGTTAAGTGATCCGTAAGCTTGTCATTAATTATAGATTCCATTAACTTACAGCAGTTAGAAATTAGAGAAAATTGTTCTGTAGATTATAGATCTGACGCAGTTCCTTTTTTAAATATAGCAATAATATCAGAATGCAGCCAAACACTTGGTATAATACCATTGATAAACGACTGTTCAAAAATGTGAGACAACGGGAAACAGAGAATATCATGCAACTCCTTTAAAAAACAGAGTGAATAAATTGGGTGCGTGACTATGCTTCTTTTTTAATTTACCCATGTATTTATGTACTATGGCGGGAGTGAACGAAATCCAGTTTAATTTAACGTTTGCTGAACTACTATTAGAAGGCAAATGTTTATCATCTATTGTGAAAACACATAAAAAGTGTTTGCTAGAATTTTTGAGCGGGCCTCGTCGTCGAAGATCAGCTCTTATTGCTTGCTTTTCAACGCACTTATGCCTTCGTTTCTACTTTTCTAATACTCCTGTTATTAACGTATTTAATAAGTATATTTTTATCGCCTGAAGTTAATATTTTGTGCTCTTTGTTTCTCTGAAATTTCAAAATAGCGTTAGAGCATTTACAGATCCACAATTTATGTGCAGAAAAATCACCGGACTTCTTCGAAAGTCGCCAAAGTACCATTTGATTTGAAATCATTTTTTAATATAATCAGGATATTTTTATTTCACAGAGATGTTTGATTTTTTGTGAGGACAAACAATAAACATCGCATTGTACAAAATATAAAAACAATCCTATTAATCTTCCACACTATTAGCAGTTCGCAGTACACCTTCCCAATCAACACAGTTCAAATAATGTTTCAAATGATTAAAATTAGAATTTGTATGGTCAAAATTTGACTGCGGATTTATATAGTCACTACAAAAATTACCATTTAATGAAAACAAAACCGTGTCGTGATCGGAACATAGAAAGCCTTCGCCCTCCTGAACAATAGGAACATTAACAGACGATGTTGTTAAAATCAGATCAAGTATATTGTTACCGCGTTTGGAAACGTTATCAGTTGTTCCAAGCTAATTTCCATAATACCGTTCATGTATAAGTCAATAAGAGGGTTATATGGCCAAGAGTAATTTAGCCATTCACTATCAGGGAGGTTGAAATCAGCAACAATTGTTACTGGCCTGTAAACTTTACAAAATAACCTGAGCGACTTGATCATACTAGAAACATAGCCAATAGTGTTGTTTGGTGGACGATAACAGCACACGATTCGATGTTTGCTGATGTTATTCTTGCCAACGAATTAACACCTTCGCTAGCAATTTTCATATTGCGTATTCACTAAAATATATACCGTGTGTAATTGGATGCTCCAGCCGAAACTGTACACTTACTACTTCAAAACTAAGGAATTGGCTTGAATATAGAAAAAACCTTGAAAATAAAATTCAAACTTGTACTTTTTTAATCATCCATTGCGCAGTTTGTTATTGTTACGAATAACGGTTCGAACTTTAGAAGAGAAAATTGGCGAAAATACACAGCATTTTTATTTGAAATTTTGATCGAAAAGCTAATTTTCCTATGTTATGCTTTGCGCCACGAGTTCTTGATATTGTTTAATAGAAGAACGATATCAATATTCTGACCAGGATAAATTTCCGCAATGCAACCTTGATATGATTGTAATCTGATATGGCCGTTTATTGTAACATCTAATTTAGATAATAATAGGGATGCGCTATTTCCGAAAAGAAACAAACTAAGCCCTTTTTTAGTAAAGTCTTACGTCAAAACGAAACACATCGGTAATTTTTGAACATTTCCAAAAATACTTCCTTAAAAATGCATCCATAATGGCATAAAACATATGATAGAGACAGCGCCGTATCCCTATAATAAAGAGAAATTTGTTGAAATTCGATTAAAGTTGAGAATCCATATTCTTGACAAAAACGGCGCATGTTACAATTCGGCGAAACTGGTACTGTACATTGTTCAAAAGTTTTTTTTGGTGGGAGGGCACCGATGCTCCTGGAGGGGCACGGCCCCCGGTGCCCCCTGTGGCGACACCCCAGCAACTAAACCAGCGTATTATAAAAAATTGGCCTCATGCTGATTTATGAGTGAAGACATGTATTATTTTTGTAACAATAATATATATGTATATCTATATCGATATATAAATATGTATGAGTAAATATATATGTATATATTAATACACATTACATAAATAATAAATATATATGTATAGATTTATACAAAATATATAGTACTATAAAGTTTTTTTGTCATACTTTCATCATTTGGATTTTAGTTAATTTTCTTTCATTCATCTAGATTAACGCTTGAATATTTGAAAAGAACAGCATGCAACAAGTATCTATTTTTGCTGCATACGATTTAACAAATACAAATCGCTTGCCATATAGTATTTGTTTGCGATACAATTTTTTTGATGTTGCGATGTCGAGCAAAATCCAATGCATTGGTCGTATTAGTGGATTATTAAGAATACTAATAATAATTGCTAGTATAATATAGTTTTGCTCAGTGAGTGACAACCCCAAATCAATAGAGGAAAAAAGAATTATAGTAAGAATCCGCAAATTCGGGACGTTTTTCATCTTTTTTTCCGTACACGTTCGCTGCTGTGGTTATTAGTTAAAATAATATACAACGTATATATAGAATTTATTTATAAATACATATTTATTTATGTTTATACGCAGTCATAACTGAGTTTTATAAAAATAATTACATAATTTGTATAATATAAACTATAATATTACATTATTGTATAATATATATTTAGTTTAAAATATATGTGATGTAATATTTGTTGTTATAACTATGATTTGACGTGTATCAAGTTTATGGACATGTCTGTATTTTTTGCTTGTTTCTTAAAAAGAATAACATGGTACCATTCAATTGCTACTTTACTGCACACAGTTTACCGCATTATACGGTTACGCGAACCGCAAATATCTCACCTTTTATTATAATTTTAAATAAATACATACATATTTTAAATATATGTTATATAACGTCTGATATGTATTATATATATAAATTGATATATCAATTCAATATATATAATGTATATTTATGTTTCAATTTATACATATATAATATAATATATACATATTTATATATTAATTTACTATCATACAGAATTAATAAGAGCATAAGATACAATTACTACAATATAAAACATAACATAAACTAGTATAAAACAGTAAACTACTGTTGTTAGTAAATATAGACGTATATAGAATGCGTGGGCTATACCGCCTCCTACAACAAATTTAGATTGTAATTAGAAATTTTACCAGAAAGGAGTGGTCGGAAATTTTTTTGGATTATCGCAACTTACAAAACCTTGATTGTTTATAGTTTGTGGTAAGCTGTCCTAGACGTTAATTGCTCGTACTGAAAATACGCGGCTTAAGACAATGCTTCTCAATTTGGGTTTCAATAGCTTATACTGGTGGCTGCGAGTATTAATGGTTACACTATGTTTTGAATCTAGCAAGTTTCGAAGCGGTGAATTATTTTACTCCCTCAAGTATTTGTCAATTATTATAAGGTCTAGGTGCAAGTTTTGCTTTTCGAGTGGTTCTAGACTGAAATATTTTAAACGTTGCTTATATGACGTAGGGTTTATTCCTGCGCGAGAATATGCACGTCTGGTATAGTATCGTTGTACTCTCTCGAGCACGTTAATATCTCCACAATATACAGGTCATCACGCTACGCGTGCTTACTAATTAATAGTCCGAATGTAATTTATATAAGAAGAAGAAGTTGGTATTACTAGACAAAAACAACGAAAAACCATATTTCATATACGATAAGCTTTTACAGTTATATTTCTGCAGTGAGCTTTAAATCGTGGATCTGTAGTTATAGAAACACCTAAATCTTTTCAACAACCGTTTTGGGTATAGTGTTGCCGAATAGACTATAAGCGAAACATGTAGTTTTTGTGTTTAGATGTAAAACTTGGAATTTAACAAGTGAATTCGAGGGCTGCCATTTCGCAGCCAATTTCTCATTGCGCAACAGGTCTTGCTGCATAGTATGATTAAATGTTTCGTTTGTTTTGGGTAAGCTTGTAAAAAGTTTAATGTCCTCAGTAAAGCCTTTTATGCTAACGCTAAGGTAATGTAATCATGGACAACTTTCATTAAATAGTTATTGTACAACAAAAATAGGTTTGGTTAGAACGGTACCTTGGGGGTGGGCAGGTAGCAAGGGTTTCTCGTTGGAGTACGTGTTCATTTTCACTCTGAAGCTTCTATCGTGCAGAAAACTTTTTATCCAGGCATAGAAAAAGCTGGCTGCACCTGGGCATGACAGCTTGTGGTTCAGTTTCTCCTCTAAAACTACAGCAAAGCCTTTGGCAAAGTAAGTATAGATCACGTCAGCGCATGAGCTTTCGTTGTTCATATCCGCCAAACAAGTAAATACACTCTACTAATTGTGTAGTTGTCGAACATTAGCAGTAAAACCATGTTGGTTAAGAGATAGCAGTTTGGAATCACGAATAAATTCCAGATGATGCTTACTGATTATCCGTTCCATAAGCTTGGAACAGTTAGACACCAGCGAAACTGGACAATCGTTTAGTGGTTCGCTGGGTTCACCTTTTTGTATATTGCGATTACATCACTGCGCCGCCACACATCAGGCAGCATGGCGCTCGTGTATGACTGCTCAAAAATATGTAATGTTAGAGGGACGCTGAACATGTCTGAGTTCAGTAGCTAATATTGCGTGAATGTATCGAGTGTATGGCTGTGCTTAGATTTGAGCTCTGATAAAACAAGATGACTATAGCATGGCATAAATGAAATCCACCGTTGCGAACGTGTATTAATACAGTCGATGTGGGGAATAACGTGATCCGGTGTAGTGTAAACATTTTGCGAAAGCATTTGCTAGTATATCACGTTTAATACGCGTTAACAGTTGTGTTGTCTCAACTGTTAGGCATCAAAGGACTTATGCAACCTAGGTTGCCACAGCGACGTCTAACATGACTACTACCAGAAGCTAAAATATGTTTTTCTTGAACTTTAATTTGTTTAACCTCTATGTTATATTTCATAGCTACATGTTTATACTGCGCCAAAATTTCAGGACTCTTTCGAAAGTTGCCAATGTTTCAATTGCTTCTTTAAAAGTATCTTAATATATGCTCGGTATAATGTTGCTATAGGTAGAAGAATTAACATTCTTTTTAGCTAGAAATAACTCTCATATGTAATAAAATGTTATAGAACAGTTATGTTATTTTTTATATGTTGTTACACTATATATAAATATTTATATACATTTACATATATGTACCTGCAGGCTGTATATCTTATATATTATCTATAATATTTATAAGTTACACCTATATTATAAGTACTTTAAATATCGTAATATTTATATGTTATATATTTATACATACTTTCATTCATATCTATTATATAATATATATTTTTTATAAAATATGAAGCTAGTTAAGCACAAAATTATATAATAATATATATAATATGTATGTACAGGTATGCGTGATATATATTTATAGTGGAAATATATATAAATATTTGTATATTCACAAGAAGTATAATATATTAACTTTGAAGAGTAATTATGACATCTAGGATATGACAAGAGCAACAATCATTATAGATAGATTTATTTTTCGAGTTCGTAATGCTCAATCGACGTTAGAAAAATTTAACATTTCCTCCGAGAAAGTTAAAAGCTTCCTTTTTTCTACTATTTCCGTTGAACTATTATATAGAAACATTGATAGAATTGGAGCAATTTGCGTCCTATTAAATGCACAGCTTACTGAAAAATACTATTGAGAAAATAATTTTCTATAAGTTCAATTGTTTATTACTATTATATATTGCAATTAGTGGAAATGTCTAGTTTAAGGTTTTTTGAAAAAGAACAACCTGCTGCTTCAATTAAAGACTACGGTAGACTGTTTTTGTAGGCGTGCCGTCACTTGGCCTAGTTAGACTAGAACGGGTTGTAAAATATATTTTGCAAAATAGCCGATTAGTAAGCTGAGTTATGAATCGATGTAAAGAGTCCGAATCAGTGGATTACGCAGGATTTTGGTCACGGTGGGCCATAAGTATCGGGGTGACGTCGATCAAAGTAGACCCCGACAAGTAGACCCATCCTCCTTAGGCTCCGCGCTTCCCCCCCCCCTTTCCGCCGACGGCGAGGCGTGCGCAAATTGGCAATAATGAAAGGAATTGGCAAAAACTCACCCCACCCACGCAATTTCTTTTGCAAAATTTGGGGTGATTTGGCAAAAATTATTGGAAAAATGTCAAATATTTATCTCCCTCCTCTGATCTCTATCGGCTAAATCAAAAGTGGCTTGCGAAAATCGTCGAGAGGGAATCATCTAATTGTCCGCGTCGGTACGCCATTAGTATGAAGTTTTAGTAAACACAGGCGCAAATCCCGGGGGCTGTTATCGATGCAACCGTTCCCATCCCCAAAACTTGGTAACTTGGGATCAAAGCCCTACACTATAGGTATCCTATATCTAAACTGCTAGGCTAAATATCAATTTTGCTGTTTCCTTCTAATTATCCAATTCTTTATTGTGCCATTTATATGTGTGTCACTGTCGTTTTCCACATTATATCTTTTATAAAGAAGCACATTACTCGAATTTTTGTTACAGACTCGAAAACTAAACTTTCTAAACATTTTTGCAATCGCTTCCCAAGGTTTCCGTACCCCCCGTCGCCCCAACCTTGTATTTCTCGCATTTATCAAACTTCTTGCACCCCATCTCTAAACGTCAGAAGGAATCGGCACCAATGTTAATATAAAACTGGCATTGTGCAATAAATATAAACTTCCTGGTTAATGACATGATGCGTCATTTTTTGCAATTTCCATCTCCATTTCGTGTGGAACACTCTATATGTCAAACTCTATATCGTCTGTTTATTCAAACGGAGGACCGAACGCACACTAATATAAACTATGGAGCTAAAGCAGTTCTTTCATATTAGAGCGAAGCAATGATACAGCATCCGGCAAGGAAATTGACACGGATGTGTATCGTAGCTTCAGACAAACATTTGTTCTTAAATCGCCAAATCTCTCTCTTCCGGTAGAACGCATTACGGAAATAATACATGTTACTACGCTTATAATACATATGTTGTCGCCGTCATGCACTGCTGAAGGTATACACAACGTGCGTTTGCAATCTTTGCAAACGTATGTTATGACGATGTCGCAGGATGTAGTCGCAAATTCCGTGTAGATATCTCCAGATTCACAGAAGACAGTCCAATTCAGCTACATACGTAGGTACATGGTGAAAAGTAATATTGGCCTTTGACAAATTGGCTTTCATTGTACTCTGACAAAAACCTGCCAGAGTCAAGCTGAGGGACGTATGCTATATGCAGGGTATGCCGCACAGTGCTTAAGCTCGAGCCTTAGCCTAAGGTAAGGCCCGTATATGAAGCATATACTAAGCCTAAGACTAAGTCGAGGTCTGTAGCCCCCGAACCTCGCCGCACCAAGTTGTTTTTAAGGATATAACGGTACGCCCATCAACTTGGCTTTTTCTCCAAAAACCATTGAATGTTTTTAATCTTTCATTCTCAACAGGGTTTCTTGCCCGAAACGGGCATTATAGTTGCTATTTGGCCAGTGGACACTTTGTATTATGATTTCACCTCGACAGCAATTTTTTTACAGTATTATCTATAACATTGACAATTCTTGCAGGTAGCGGTAACTATACCTGGGTAATATTTTCGCCAAAACTTAGGCATTGCTTGTAATTTTTTTGACACAAATTTTATAGTTTATATGTTTGTCCAGCGTTGTGCATAACACCTGACTTATAAGGTACCGCTAAACCGTCTACGGTACGGATACGGAACCTAACTGCTGCATTGACGACAGTCATATTATTCAGGAAACGATATATGTCATATATATATGCAATATGTTTATCGGTCTTTTATAGAACGCTATGAGCTTTTTCAAGCATTGAACATAGTATCGGCTAACTAAAAACACATGGCAAATTGGTATTATTGGTTGGAACTGTATAATATCTAATAAACACTCGACCAAAGCCTGAAGATAAAAATAAATTATATATAAATATACATATATAAAGTTACACATATGTATATATATACATATAAAGCATCTTTATAATTGCAGGTTTGTCGCGAACTAGACAATGTTCACGACGCCGGGTTTTATGCTTTTATCACTACTAACAAAAATATTGTTAGCAGTCTGTAGTCAGTAGTAACCCAAACAACCGTATAATATGTATTAGTTACTACACATTATTGACCATCCAAAGAAATATATATATCTTCCACATATTTGTAAGATAAGAAAGCATAGAAAACATATTCGATCGTTTTCATTCGACTTGGTTACAGGCATAGCATAATTATTGTGAAATGTAAAAGAGAGAGTTATCATTTTTTTTCAAAAAAGTTATCTGAATTCTTGGAAGACTCGGTACGGCACCTAATTCATTGACGGTGAAATGTAAAAGAGAGTTATCATTTTTTTTCAAAAAAGTTATCTGAATTCTTGGAAGACTCGGTACGGCACCTAATTCATTGACGGTGAAATGTAAAAGAGAGTTATCATTTTTTTTCAAAAAAGTTTTCTGAATTCTTGGAAGACTCGGTACGGCACCTAATTCATTGACGGTGAAATGTAAAAGAGAGTTATCATTTTTTTTCAAAAAAGTTATCTGAATTCTTGGAAGACTCGGTACGGCACCTAATTCATTGACGGTGAAATATAAAAGAGAGTTATTTTTTTTCAAAAAAGTTATCTGAATTCTTGGAAGACTCGGTACGGCACCTAATTCATTGACGGATTTTGTCTACCAGACATCAATATTTCCCCACCGGTCATATTTGGAGAAGCCAGTATCAAACAACAAGACTATTTCTTTTTGCAATGTCCAAATTTCGAAATGATAAATTATAACTTTCAGGAAAAATTACATTTTCAAACAGGTCTGTAACGTAGCAGGGTTCTAGTAATAGTCGTGTTGGCGGTATAATATTTAAATATTATTGGTTTTTGTCACGCCCAGTCATGCCGAAAGCCTGTAGATGTACACTAGCTGTCTATGTATATACTGCACAACTAATTTGGAGAAATTTTTAAATTTGAAAATTTTTGTTGTCAAAATTTAGCACTTTTCGTACCATGCAACGGATCACAGACAGGGGAATGGTATACCCAATTTGCATTTAAAATAATGATAGCGCCGTGTTTAGTAGGCATGGGCATCGGGTACTATATCGTTACCCGGCTACCCAGATACCCGATCCGACGAAACTTTCGGGCGCCCGATTAACTACTCGGTACCGGGCATTAACTTTGGTAGTTCTCGTAAGCCACAGTATGTACTCAAATTTTCATATCTTCAACATTCAAATTAAGTACCTAAATCTGTAGCAGGTCTTACATGTTACGATGACATAGAGCTGACAGAAAAAATGTTTTCTACGGCTTACCATACAGCATTGCGTGCTGACATGCTCATGGCGGCCAAACAAAATGGTGTGAAGTATAACTTAATTTCAAGTACCTTGTCGAGGCTGAATTATGTGGCCATACGATAAGAGTACGAATTCGAAAGTAGAAAAGGAAAAAATGCCGTTATACCGAATATATCACAATTTCTATGCGCCCATATTGCAATAATTCCAGCATCCTCCCAGAGTGCGCCATTCAGGTCTCGCGAGCAGCGGGAGTCCTTTCAAATATAATACTCAGCAGGGTGCGAGCACCGACTACAACAGGTGCCACGGTTATCATTGGAAGGTCCTGGTGAGCCTAGACTGGCTTAGCACTATTCTCTATCAAATACCAAACATTCACGTGGGCTATAACTTGCAATAGAGCGAATGGACGACAAATCACCAATAATACGCCACCAGTGGGTGTTCAACTACGATAAAATGTTAATACGGAAACGTATATGGGTCGGATTCCCCCTCAGAAGAAAACTACTTTGATGGTGACGAACTTCGAATAAAAAGTGATCACTGCCTTGTGGTTTGAGGTGCTTACCAAAGGCTAGAGCCAACGCTTGCTACAAGTGGAACGGCTATTGGAACTGAAGACCTAGTAGCTTCAACTCTTCCACGAAATCAATGCAACGAAACCAAAATATTTTTGTCTGTATATCGAAACATCAGCTACGAGGCATTGGAATCAAAAGTCGTCATCATCCCAAGTCACACGTTTGCATTCATCCCTGCAGGTTGCTTTACTTCGACATTTCAGCCACACATGTTGTCCATAAATGTGTATGCCTTCAATATTAACAGCAAATAGTATTACGGATTGGGAGCAGATTAATAGCCGTAACTTCCGGTTGTGTTTCGTGCCTGCTGTATTAATATTTTCGTAATTGCTACATACGCACCCACCGACGACTCAAATGAGGATAGAATATAATTTATATGAGATATTTGCTCAGATTCACGAATCATGCCAGAAGGGCGATATTATCATTGTGGCTGGGAATATATAGCTAGGTGGGCCAGTCACATGGCAACCTGTGATGTAGCTTTTAATAAATAGAATTTCGGTAGCAAAAACGTGAACGGTGTGAGTTTCGCAAACAAGTGGTTCAAGAATCAAAAGCGTCATCTTGAAGCATGGGTAAGCCAAAGGACAGAGAAATCAAATGGATTTTAAATTTTTTATGTCTAGCCTCCCGAATCTATCAGTTGTAGTTTAACCGGCCTTCAAAAGTAACAGCCGTCCAGCGCAAGAAGGTTAAGCTTACACAAACACAGCTTAAACTTACGCAAATAGTTGTAGATTTTTTAAATTCAAACTTAATATATAGTTTGTAGTTTGTACACATTGTTTCAATATTTTGAAAACTTTTGACAATCCGTTGTATTTAGATATCCTGGGGTTCATGTTACCTTTGGGGCCGGATTTATATATATAATTGTTATTTTTAGGTTGGATATAATGTAATATAAAAGTTTTGTGCAGACATGGGGCATGAGTTCGTTAGTTTTTGTTACCTATTTGCTCAGATTCGCTCCAAAGTTTTGAAATGTTAACATTTGTATTTAGCTGATAATTTTATTTTTGCGAACTAAGTTTAATTGCTATATTTTTGCAACAAAGATGATAAATTTGTGAATACGCGATACTCTACTTATTGCTATAGGTTTCCGTGATACATGCCGATGAGCAATAGCTTTTAGCTTGGACAATTGATAGATTTATGTTTTGTTCTTATCAGGACAAGCATTGTATCCAAATTAAAGTCACAGGTGTTCAAAATAGGAACCTGGACTTCATGTAAATCGTATGTATTAAAAATCAGCGTCCACATGCTGCGTACTTCTACTTCATTTATCTTGCTTTTGGGTTAGCCATATTTCTAAAGTTAAGAAAGCATTTAATTTCCGACAAGACGGCGAAAAACAAATTCTATGCAACATTCGAAATACCTAATACCAAGGTACCTGAGAGCTGTGCCCCCGTCGGTACCCGAGGCACTACCCGGGTAGCAGTGCCCATGCTTAGTGTTTAGCCGGTTAAATTAAGCATATCATTCTTTGTCAGGCAGCATGAAACTTTTATTTTTCATTAATTTTACTGTATATATGCTTAGACTGATAAGATCGGGCTCCGATTTGGATAAATACATATAAGGGCTGACTACTCCATATTGCCGCTCATGTGGTATTTTGCAGCCGTAACCAGTCACTCGAACTATTGTCTTCCGTTAAGTGAAAGCTAGCCCACGAAATGACACGATTGTAACGAGATCAAGCGAAACAAGCATTTCTTTGCCGAAATTCATTTACTTTAAATTTATTATACCATTTTGGACGTCTCGTCACTATCAGTAATTTTGAAAATCATGATTTGGCCCCTGGGTAAATATTGGAATTGTATTGTGCTGTGTACACTGATTATCATTATTTTATATTACAGTATTAAATATCAAACAGCACTGCAAGAATACAAGCAATCAAAATCTCTTGGGTAACATATTTTAAAATCATTAACATTATTATTATTATTAAACACAATCGCCGCAACTGTCAATCCCGTCCGACCTTAGTCCGCGCAACGAACCAAAACCCGGTGATTACCGACGAATTTCATTGCTATCGGCTGGAGCGTTTTTTTCAATTATTTGCTTTGCTAAATAACTTTATTCCTAAAAGAATAATTTAAATTTTTGCGATCGATGCTAACTTTATTGTATCGTGTGTGAATAGTTTCGGTGCCGGTAACTATCCTACACTGGTGAAAGCAGCCGACATAAGAGTGATCAAGTAGAACACCAATTATATATGTCTATAATATATTTGCGTGTCTGCGTGGCAGCAGATGAGGCGAAGGCCGATAGTCCAGCTTTTCCCACGTTTTTGCACAATGCGACTGAACCCCGCCAACTTTTTAGTGTTTTCTGGCCTAATGATATCAAAACTAATTTTAGACAGTGTTGTCCCTCTTTTTGAGATAGTCTGATTGCGTGCATAGGGGCAGCAAGCGTGAGGGGGAACAGCATCCTACTATTCAATAAAACAAGGACGCCGTAAGGCGGCCTCCTCAATTTTCACCTCTCACCCCCTCACTTTTGAGCGGCCCCCACTTTTCTGAATAGCGTGCTGCGCACTTGTGTATGCATATTTTTAAACACGATCGCATTGTATTTTTTCCATGTGCTTCATTAGAACTAATCTGATCAATGTGAATTATTTTCGTTACAAACACAGGCTAGATACTTGTTGGTGTGTGGCTCCTAAAAGCATCGGCCATGAAATGCCATTAGGGAATTAATAGCCGGACCGATTCGTAACTCTGGCCTTTCATGATTTGTTGTATTCCGTTGAAATGCTTCCGTTGTGTGTTTGTATCGACAATTTTAGAGTTTAGAGTTTTAGTGACAATTATTGTAATAAAGAATAATGATATGTTAGGCTAGATTCTATTGTTGGAAAAAATTTCTGAACGCCTTAGCACCATATTTAATGCCACCAGTTTACTTCTATTGAAAATAAAATAGTTAAAACATTCGGTCAGTACTTATTTTCTCTGTTGAAAATAGCGGTGTGAACGGGGCGAAGTTTTGTCGACCCGGCTCGGCCTGTTGGAAATCTAGGTCAGCCCGGCCGGGAGATGCCACATTTGGACGCGGCCCGTCCCGTTTGTAATCGGATGTAGGTCCGGTCGATACACAGCATACAGGCGATATACAAATAAAAACATATATATATATGAAATGAGCCCTACTACAAATTCTTAAAACAATCCCAAATTTCCAAATCGTGTGCTAATCTTTTGGTAATTCACAGAGGTGGGAACGAACTCAAATTTTTGGGCCTGACCCGGCCCGTCGTAAATCGAGGTTGGCTCGACCCGGATGTGCAACATTTGCGCCCGGCGTGCATGCCGACCGAAATTTTCTCATGTAATTGAAGTATCTGTAGAGCCTTGCGGATATTGCATAACCATCATTTTTTTATGCAATGTGTCATGTACGCGTTCTGTAATACGCGTTGTATAAATCTGTAACTTTCTAACGATATCTATTAGATTTACTGTTCTCAGCTTTATAGTTGGCGATTCAACAAATTGTTTCTTAAACCTTAGACTAATTAATAATTAATAATCAAGACACTTTACACTTATCGGGTTTTCAAATATTTTCTTGCACCAAACGTAGCCGACCCACAGCGTACATAAGGCTGGCCACCGGGTCAGTTATGCCCCTCCCCAAACGGTTTCGAGGTACGTAACTTTAGTTTATGGTGTGGATATGGATCAAACATCTAAATTTAAAACAAATTTTGTATTCTCCCAAATGTAAATCCTGAACTGGAACCCCTTCAAATGCAAATCTTGTGCACGTCCATGAGCTGAGCTCAGTGTTTGAATTTAATACACAGCGTTTCGTATACAAAAGTTAGATTGTCTCAAACTCTCAAAGTAAATATAGTCGCAATATGATGTTTCAAAGTATTTTAAGTATTATAGTATCCACGCGGAATTGCTGTGTGGTAGAGTTGCCAAAACAAAGAGTGAGTGTACTTCGCCCATCACATGGACATAGCCTTTCCATTATGTAGACCGATGCGCCGCTTATGCCAGGGTTTCTGTCCGGTTGCTTCGTTCATGTTTTTGGATTCTAATATTATATACATTTTAAAATCTTTCTGCAAATGTGAATCATAACTATTTCGTCCAATTCAATACACATTTGTAGATAAGATTATTTAACATTGAGTTCATAGGATTTTAGTAAATGTTCGATAACATATTTTTCATTTTGGTCTAGCGGTAGTAGCTTGAAGACAAAGAGATTCGAAAAACGACCGCCTGAAAAGTTGGGTTCGGGTGGGATTCGACTAAAACAACTGTTGTGTTGTGATTGATATTTAATTTACGCGTTTGTTTCTTAATATTATACTGGTGATCATAGGCGTATCCAAAGGAGGTAAGCGCAACGGCCATTCATCCACATTGGGTGTTTGTCGCTCGACATCGTCATCGGTATTTCGAGCTTGGTGATTGCAATTGGCGCTCAGTGATGTTCAATAGGAATTGCTGTACGCGTGCATTTGCCATAAAATACGTGACTTTGTGCGCTCTCACCGTCTTTGAGATCGTGAACTGACTTGACAAATTTTATCAGGCTCGCCTGAAAAGTGTCTTCCAGCGTCGTTGATGTGGATCTTTCTATCCACTGGTACTTCGCGATAATAAACCAACATGTTTATATTGATTGATTGGTAGATAGATTGATTGATTAATCCATCAGTCCAATTATTGATTGATTGATTGATTGAACATTGTTATTGTTAACCTTAGAATAGCGTTCAGGCCAAAATGGGAATTAATTTTTGTAAAAACACAGCAATTGGACCAAATTGTGCATTTTAAGAAACAATCCAATTTATCAGGTTATATATATATTTTATATCTAATAATATTTTTTAATCTTTATATATTTTGACCCAAAATGTATATACGTAATCTTATCTTGTAAAATTTGATTCATACATACAATAAGCATTGTTTGTCTATTGTGCCTATTGTTATTAAGTTTTACAATTACTTCGTGTTAACTTATTACTATCATCATACAGTTTTGTATAATATCCATAGTTACTTGAAATTAACATGCTATATACGTATATATAAGCTATTTGGATGTGGATTCAGAGTACATTTTGTTGTGCTGTCGCTTGGGCTGCATAATGTGAATCCGTTGTTTAATATTGGGATTCTTAAGCTTAATCCATCTTTACTTTGAGGTCGGAAATTCTGGTAAAAGTTCCCACCATCTTTTAATCAGTCCTTCCAGTTTCCGGGCTCCCAACGATGTTAAACCCAAAACGTGATTACTTTACTAAAATTAAGCTTGTGTTCTGAAACAATATAGCCTAATACATTCAATTAACTTTACATGAGGTCGCAAATGCATTGTATCTATAAAATATTTACAGAAATTTAAGCCAAATATGCGCAATAGCGACGTAGTCACAGACGATAACCGCAAAATTGTGGCAAAATTAAGGTATACCTGTTTTGTTAAGAACCGATTTTTCTGTAAACAGAGTTTGATTATGTGTTACGGAACTTTGGGTTTTCTGTCGGATTGAATACAGCTAATTTTGTTAATGATAGACAACCGCTTTCCAACTTTTCACTTATGCAATCGTTCGAATCTTAGGAATGTGATGATTATTGAATTCTTCGATAGAGTCAAATTCATGAAAATAGTACTGCTTTAAGGCTGGACGTCTATTTCGCTGAGTGTGCCTTTCGGAATAGTTGCAATGATGCAACAGAACTAACTACATGATATGATGCGCGGCTTGATGAATTGTGAAATTTGCGTTACTACATAATGTCGACATTTCAACACGACAAAATATTAGCGCACTTTGACTTTTTCAGACACCACTCAGACTGTATAATTTCATGACTGAAATTCACATAATCAGGTGTTTAAGATATTTTATATACACATATATTGGGCAAATAAACGTTACCTGTGTCCATCGACCATCCTATTTTGTAGCAGCTAATGGCGAATCGCAAACCCTTGTTACGGAAGAAATGTGGATATTTCATCCGGGTTTCGCTAACAAAAAATTAGCAAAATCAGAAACATGTACCAAAAATTACACCCTATGTTCAAACAGAATTTTGACAATTTTCTATTTGCAGGAATGCCTATCAACTTTTCATTGCTATTTGTCTCTGTTCCCAAACTAATATAACGTAATAAGGACTTCATAAATTAATCGGTCCTATGATTTAGCTTACAGTATTTGCGAAAAAAACCAGCCTTATTCAAATCAGTTAGATTTTTGTTCGCAAAAAATTCGCTAATTTTCTTTGAAATTTCGCGAAGACAAATTGCGTGGATATGAATGGCAGAGATGTGTGTTCTTGAACAGTTTTGCACCGAATTGCGGTTAAACAAAAACGAAGTTGTTTAACCGAAATAGCAACGCAGGATAGTTGATGTGCTTGCTCTAAGTTTACTGTCGCATATATATGTTTTTGTGCTTATACTAAAATCCTATACTTAAATGTAGGATCTTCTACCTTAGTCATCTCTGTCCTAATATCATCAGTTTTCAAATACTACGTTGAGTTTGATGCGGTACAATGTAATTAAGGTCTCTTGGGCTCTATTTATAGTAGGTTACCGATAGTAATTTTTGCTGCTGAGAATTTTTTTGGCTCACACCGCAATGACAAACTGAGCCGAACGGGGTACCAAAAACACCGTTGTATATTAAACATCGCCTGAACACAAGCTTGGTGGTTAATGGCAAAACCAATATTATTTATATACTCACATTTGTATATATGTCCGTACATATGTATGCCAGATAGGCTACATAGCTGGCTGATAGTAATCGCATATTGTCATATCATTAAATAGAATTGAAGTGAAATTTGGAACTTCACAGAATGTTTGCATTGTATATGGTTGTGTATGCCTATATGTTTGTATGTGTATGTGTTCTATGTTTATGTACATATACATTACACACACAAACTCAATGAACTATACCAATGACATTCAATCCCGCGGGTGCTATGACGCTGAAATAGGACGGCCGGACGACAAACATGAGCGAGAATGCAGCAATGCCAACACAAAGAACACAATGCGGTTCTTGGGTCATCGGCGTGAGACAAACCATATCGTGTTTGCTTATATCATCATTGCTACTTGGTGGTTCGTTCCAGTCCATTTGCGAATGGTAAACTGGGAATAATGCAACTAGCAACGACAACAAACAATCGATATAACTGCCGAGATGAACGCATTAGGTCAACATATCGGCTGATGGATAGATAGATGCAACGACCATGTGGGTTGGGTGATATCGTTGTTTGTTGTTGTTTTGGGTCATGTTCAGTTGGTGGACTTATTCGATGATGTCATCATTGGCCGCGTAATAACTCAGTTGTCGAATTTCATTCCGTGTTCGTCTTGGGTTTTACTTCAATTTGTGAGGTGTGGATGGCAAAGATGCAATATAACTTTGGACGTGCCTGTTATATCGTACGATAGTGTTTCAATATTATAGATTGGCAGTATTTGTTTAATTTTTAATATTGAAGTATTTTACATAGGCGTAAAATCCAGATTTTTCCTAGTGATCCGTGACGCTACTATTTCTGAGGGACGAGTTATGTCGACGCCCCCTCCGGGGTTATTTCTGAGGGACGATTTATGTCGACGCCCCCTCAGGGGTTATTTCTGAGGGACGAGTTATGTCGACGCCCCCTCCGGGGTTATTTCTGAGGGACGAGTTATGTCGACGCCCCCTCCGGGGTTATTTCTACGATGTATGTCGACGCCCCCTCCGGGGTTATTTCTAAGGGACGAGTTATGCCGACGCCCCCTCCGGGGTTATTTCTGAGGGACAAGTTATGTCGACGCCCCCTCCGGGGTTATTTCTGGGTGGACGAGCCTTCCACCATTCCCTAGATGCTGGCGCACATGCATGCGCGAATGCTGCAGTTATTGTGCATCATCAATATGAATATATAATTTCGCTTATATTAGAATATATTCTTTTTATTTAAAGCATTCTCACGGAAAATAGAGATTTGAAATTTCGAAAAATATGTATAGGAGCTTAATGTTTGAAGTCTATCAGCAGTAATAAGTTCAAAATGCACACTTTGCTTTGATTCATTGATTGAAATTTCGATACTGCTATTATACCAGTTCCGTTTGTACATTCGTTTCGTATCCATGCAATGAATTTATAAAACCTGCGAGTTTTTAGTCAGAACTGATAGTTTAGCAAAATTTCAAACTGTAGAACGATAATGTAGTATAATATATTTTTTTCGTATAAAATATTTTCATTAAAATTTATGACACTTCTAAATCACCATGCAAACCTTTTGAGCATGATGCGATCCATTTCGACGTTACCTCCCTCAGCTTAGAGGTTAGGGTTGCCACCTCACTTTTGAGTAGGTCATGATACCATGGGCAAAAATTTGTTCCGGCCCCATATTTTTGGGGACGTGTGGAAAATATTTTTTTCCAGACGAGCTCTATCAGAACTGTGGGGGGTATCGCAACAAGGAATCATTATCACGCACCCCCTTAAAACGAAGGGTATTGGTAACAAAAAGTGGACGCGTAATGTCCGACGCATTCATATGGTGATAGCAAGAAGCGCCGTACTCTTCTCAAGAAGCCATCATAAACTCTTGATATTATTATTGTGTAATTAAAAATTATGTCTCACATTTCTATGTTTTCAAAGCGAAAACATTGTTTGGCGTGTTTTAAATTCATCGATTGTAACCGTTTTGTTGTAAACCCTGGTTCACTTTAAACATTAATGCGGCTGTCACTGTCACGTTAGTTTGATGCGTTTGACAATAGTAATGTAATTACGTATATATACGAAACTGGCCAAATTTAAACCTTACTGACGGTAGCTAGAATCCCACGACTGTGTCCTACTAATGGGGCTATTGGATTTTGAGGATTCAAAATCTAGCTTTCACGACTACGCTATTTAAAATATTAAGAATTGTTTAATTTATGCACGAACTGCTTAGCTAGCCCCAGGTATTTTTTTATTATTTTTCGAACTGAACTGCTAGTTTCAACCCAACGGTAACAGCGTAGCATCCAGTTGCTTTTTGAAAGAAATAGTTGTAATTCTCATGGTTGGGCCATGTAACCTTTAGGGCTCTAAGTGAAAAACGTCGCATTCTGTTCTCGATATACTGAGTCTAGGTCTTTGCTTGATATCCTATATGTCTTAGACACTGATTAAGCTGCCACCTTGCAAACCAACCTCACTTGCTGTTCTTTTTCTATGCATGTGCAGTACGACACCTAAGGGTGACATGGCCTTATTGGTTTTTAGGACAACTCGTATTATCACATGGCGAGACGATAGTTGGAGTGAGTGGAGGTGTTTGGACGCATGGGACTTATTTTGAATTTAAACGTACATTCTGTACTGATTGTAGCCCATATCTTTCCGACACCTTGTGCTATAAGCAGAACAAAAATTTCAAACTTCACAGCATTTATAGTTTTGAAATATGCCCTTTTGTACGCTGACCCGTATTCTGTTCTGATATTCATAAAGTTGGCACTGTTTGTATTATAGTTATAGCATGTCTATCATCACGCCGCTACTTATTTAGTATCATATAAAGACCGTCTTTACACGTCTAGTCCAACGCCTTCTACAAAAATTACCATACGTTTTCAAGACATACTAAATTGGTATATAATTTTCTGAATATAGGAAAGGAGAGTGAATCTTATGGCACTATTTGCTAGTATCATGCTATTAGGTTGAAACTGTATTGTAGCAATTTAGTAGCTATGTGATTTTGTTTCTTTAAACAGCTAACGACCTTATCGATCAAATAAACAGTAGTTCTTAATAACTCAATCTATCACGGACATTGATTAGACCCAACATTTGCCGGCTTCTAGAACCGAAAACGTGGTTGCAGTGATTTTAGCCATTTCTTTTGACTTATCCCCTTTATGCTTGCGCGTACAAAAGTAATTGTTTTCGGTTTAAACTGACTAAAGATTTAGAAGAATGAGCAGGGCAGCTATTATTAAGGCCTGATTTTGTAGTAGCTAGCAGAAAACAGGCGCTATTATATATATTTGGTACCGATAAAGACTTAATAATGGCAATAATTCTACTTGCGGTAGTAGTGGCTACATGGGGATTTGTTTAATTACACCATGATTTCTTACCTTTGTTGATAGCACAATTCATTATTCTTCGGGTTAAGTACGTTATCGGTGATTTTATTTCTTGAATTTAGCTTTTTAATCGCGGCTTTTACGCATAGTTTTTCCTTTGATGAAATTACTTACGGACACAGGCGTACAGGTAGAACTTTTGCTTACTCTCAACCTACCCCTCGCACACCTAACTCGTAGATACTATCTATGCCACTTAAGCTGACGGTCCTAGTGCACCTGTGATATACGTATATGAAATGTGACATAAATATATACGTAAATACATATATATGCATATATAGCTAGTTTTCGTCAGTATTTCTATACCAGTTTATATCTACCGTGGCAGGACTATATATATTTAGGTATATATATTTCTTTGGCACGACTCAATTGTCTACAGAACAATATTAGACCAAAAACATGAGTGGTTCTTTTAGGCTCGTTCAAGTTTTAGTTAGAGAACACCAATTTTGTTCGTTCGGCAGAAACTCGAATTCGTTTTATGATCGATGCATGCTATAATTATTCGAACTGACAGAACCTTAAGAAAATTATCATCATTATTATTATTATTACCGCTAAAATGGTTAAATTTAGATTGGCACATTGACTAGATACACATGATTGGACGTCGCCTGAAGTACAATTATGGTTCTGTTTCTATAGCGAGTTAAGAATGAATTAAGACAGCGATTTTTGAGCTACATAGCGATGTTTGGTACATTGTAAGAGACTTAAGTTTCATTTCAGTCGTACTTTATAACAATTTTAGATTATTTCACGCTTACATAGCTGCTTTTAGCATTGAAAAACTGGTGTTGTGGAAGAATAACTGATATTATGAGTTAAAGATGTAACAACTTACAATTTTTGGAGACAGTGGCGTAGCCAGATGGAGATTGCAGGAGGGCCATGCTGTTTGACCCCATCCAACAATCTTCTTCACTTCGTCGATTGATAAAAGTGAACTCCGCACTGTGGGTGTATGCACATTACAGTTGTCAATACACCCCACTCAAAAAATTGTATATATATAGTAATTACGACAAAGATTTTACGCCCCCTAATTTGGGGTATAAAACACGCCGTGCCGTTACAAGGAAACGACGAATCATCAAGCAATTTATAGGATATGTAAGGCATCACACATGTGATCATCCCTATATTAATACATAATAACATCATACATACGTGTTAAATGTCACATGTTCTGACACGTGTGAAAATGACAGAGTAGTGACCAATAAGGGAAGCCATGTCTAAACCACTTCAGCAAAAAAGCACGTGTATCAGCTCTGAACGCCACGTCAAACGGAGGAGAACACGTTGTATTTTTGTTAAATGCCGCTTAAGCTAAATTATGGGCCCACCAGGAAATGAACACCGGGCCTTCCGCGTGCGCTACAGACGTTCTAACCATTACACCATAGACCCGCTTGAAACGGTTAGTATGCTGTGATCATATTCTAACCAGCGAATTGACGTGTCGCTAGCAGTGATTATTATTTTTGTGATCACCACAAACATATAAAATGACAATTTTGCTCAGTTCGATTGTTTCACTTCGTTCATTCACAAAGGTTTTATAGACGCTTGTTTCGATTGATCACATAGCATAGTAAAGTTTGTTCAGCAGCCGAGGTTACCACAACTAGCAGTTACCCAATAGCGAGCTTTACAGATATATAATTATTAGTAAAGGTGTATCAGTTTCAGTGAAACACAACCTATTGCTCCATCTGTAAACTGAATAAATCTTATGAGGGGCCGTAAGTAATTTGTAAGTTGGTTATGAATGGGACAGCGAGAGACGGCAAACCCGAACCTACAATAAATATAAAAAGGTTTTGGAAGGATAACCTACAATAAAGTGCGCTTTGACCAAGTATTAGCAATTTAAGTATTAGCAAAAACGTTGATAGTTAGAAATGGTAAATCCGTGGGTCTATTCAAAAGCATGAGTGGGTAATGGGTACGGTAAAATAACGGAGCCATTGGGTTGAGTTGGGAGGGAATATAAAATTCTACATTTACATCTGTGCAAGAATGTCATGTTCATGTTTAGAATTTTTCAAAACAATTGTCACACGCGTGTTGTTTATTCAGAATTTTGTTCACGCGCTACATGTTAGAAGCTTCATTTGTTTTAGCATTAAGCACACATGCTTAAGTAATAGTTGTAGCATAGTTAGCTGTGTATTCAGAGATTTGTACGGTCGGTCTGTCGAGATCTAAAACGAGTGCCACAGCACGAGTTTGGCGTCTAAATCTTACAACCATGCGTACAAATATTTGAATGCACGACTAGCTGTGCTACAACTAACCTCTGGCATAGTTGTGGCGCAGTTTCTGATTATATATACTATGTTACAAGTTTAGTTGTAGTAACACACTTTGTTATTGATATTAGTCACGTTCGAAATGATGTGACATTGTATTCAGTATTGTTCAGACTGTTTACTCCTCCGTATGTACATATAGGTATGACGAGGATTTTTGGGTTTATAAAAGTCACTTAATGTTACGCCTTAACTGATTATAATTTATTTTATAACAACAACAAAAGTGTATTAATAAGCTAGCTGAAAACCATTAACTAATATGTGAGTAACGAGGTTTGTTAGACGTTAAGACGCTCATTACGAATTCAAAAACTTGGCAGCTGCCGGATCACAGCAAAGGGGGGGGTGGCCCAACCCCCCGCCACACCTTGCAAGCTCAACAATTCTTCCGTAACGGCAACCAAGCTCTTTTGAATGTATTTAATTTTGAGTAGTTTGCTGCGCCACTGGGATTACAGATATTTACGTTGATAGATCAATAGTTTACTGATGTACATCGAATACTATGAATTATGTATAATGAAAAATATCTCGATTCATGTAATATTTGCATTCTTACCAAACTATCATAACGTATCAACAAAAACTTTTTCGAAAGGGAGCAAACTCTTCTAACACATAATATTTCATTTGACTTTGAATCCATGTTCAATGTTTTTGGCATCTTTGTGAAATCTTGACCTGGTATGCTGATTACATGGTGCTATAATTTGACTTTATTGAAATACACAACTTTGTGAGAATTTTATGCTTACGGTGCTTTCTTGTGCTCGCCTGGGTTCATACTGTATTTTAAAGTGAAATCTTGACCTGGTATGCTGATTAGGCGGTGCTATAATTTGGCTTTATTGAAATACACAACTTTGTGAGTTTTTTTATGCTTACGGTGTTTTCTTGTGCTCGCCTAAGATTATACTGTATTTTAAAGTGAAATCTTGACCTGGTATGCTGATTAGGCGGTGCTATAATTTGGCTTTATTGAAATACACAACTTTGTGAGAATTATATGCTTACGGTGCTTTCTTGTGCTCGCCTAAGTTCATACTGTATTTTAAAGTGAAATCTCGACCTGGTATGCTGATTAGGCGTGCTATAATTTGGATTTATTGAAATACACAACTTTGTGAGAATTTTATGCTTACGGCGCTTTCTTGTGCTCGCCTAAGTTCATGCTGTATTTTAAAGTGAAATCTTGACCTGGTATGCTGATTAGGCGGTGTTATAATTTGGCCTTATTGAATTACACAACTTTGTGTTATTTTATGCTTACGGTGCTTACTTGTGCTAGCCTAAGTTCATACTGTATTTTAAAGTGAAATCTTGACCTGGTATGCTGATTAGGCGTGCTATAATTTGGCTTTATTGAAATACACAACTTTGTGAGAATTTTATGCTTACGGTGTTTTCTTGTGCTCGCCTAAGTTCATACTGTATTTTAAAGTGAAATCTTGACCTGGTATGCTAATTAAGCGGTGCTATAATTTGGCTTTATTGAAATACACAACTTTGTGAGAATTTTATGCTTATGGCGCTCTCTTGTGCTCGTCTAAGTGCATACTGTATTTTAAAGGTGGGTTTTAAAATGTGAACGTGATTTTATGCCTTAAATTTTGTGCTGGAAATTTGGTCCAAGTCAAGAATCTAGGTAAAAAGAAAATAATAGTATGTATATAAGGGGTTTTTTATGCAATTTACGTATAGTGATGCATTGTTCACGTAGAGTGATTAAGTAAGTAAATATATGATGTTGCAGCTTGGTTTTTTAGAAATCATGACTTGGAAAAAGTGTAGAAAATCCATAATTAGTCTACTATTTAAAATCTTCTATTGAATTAGGATCATGTCAAGGCACCGCGTGACAGTTTTCATGTAAAAATTTGCATGCTAGGATGATCGTATAAGGTTTTGCTCCTCTAAACCAGAGTCTAAGCTCTAAAACTAAGGCTACGCCCAAATTTAGCCTGAGCTGACAATGGAACATGAAATTCTTGATAAGCAGTGTGTTATTTTTTACCGCCCCACTGTTATAGAGAGAACTTGATATGATCCATTAATTGCCCAAAAATTTATCTACACAGCCTTTTAATTTGCCATATAGTTTAATCGAATCAACCATATATAAATATTAGATTATATGTTATATTTTTGAGGCAGATTAATGAGTCACGTTTCAAAATTTACTGTTCAGCAAATCCCCCCTAACGATTATATATATTATTTCAGCACTTTTTTAATTTTCTATATGGAAATGTGAGAGTCTATATATGACACATTACTTAGTTATACATGTAATGGTTTTTCGTAAAAGTAGCTTAAGCTAAGAATGAATTGACCGATTTTAATTATGATTTATTACCTACTGAAAGAATTTGTGATTTTGGGGAATTTGTACTAGTATTTGACTTGAAATACAGCCATTCTGTCTAAAGATATTGTTCTATTTATATATTAGCTGCTTATTAATCTTTGCTCTGCTATTGAACTACAACAAGGACTACTACTGTTGGTGTAGTAATATTTGCACTAAAACGGAAATTTATGATTGATTTATGATTTGTAAAAGTTAATGATACGTATCAGTATCGAGTCTACATACTACTGGAATGTCATCTAATTATGACGGTTATGTTATAGATTGAGATTAAGCTGAATGGAAAAAGCCTAAGAAGGTAGCAAGCAAAGAACTAGTTTGCTGCAGTTGAAAATTTAAATATTTCGGAATTGGTTACTTTCAACGCAAACTGAAAACTTGAAACTTGATAAATAAATCGGTTTTGCTTATCTAATTTGCACAACCGGTTCTTTTGCTCTATAAAAGCGAAGACCTTGTAATATTTGGCGCTCAGTTGTTTTTGACGGTTATGCCATTCGTTCACTGTACGAAGTCACTCTGTTTCGTTGTTGTTTGTTAGTAAAGTTATGGCTTTTGAATTTCTTCTTAAAAGGAAGTATCTACAAATCATCGGGACTTACAATGGAAGTACGGACGTTTTCTTTTAGTCCCCTCTACAAGCCGATATTGGTCAATTTTGAAGATACAGTGATAATTTTGGTAGTATTCTACTCAACTCGACAAGCTGGTTCAGAATATTCTCATTTTGACCAGACTTAAAACAAAAATTTTTTTTCGGTTTTTGGTTTCCCTGTGGCCCCCTCGTTACCTAAAAAATTCGAAAAAAAATTTTCCCGATAAATTTATAATTTTATATATCATTCCAACCGTGTTAACGAGCTGCGTCGAAACAGCTTATCGGTTCACATGTTAATGACTTAAGCTTAGACTAGGGCATAGGATTAGCCTTATAACTGTCATTAATTCCCTAACCTTCACCGATTACTCAGCTCTTCAGAGCAGTTCGAATGATATATAAAATTATGCATTTATCGAGAAAAATTTTTTTTCGACATTTTTGAATACCAAACACCATTGAAACCCAAAAAACCGAAATAAAAATTGTATTGAATCTAACCGAGATGGATATATTCTGAAATAATATTTCATCTGAGTCGAAATCTATGCAAATTATCACTCTGTCTGTTGCGTTAGATTTCAGCGCTTGACATGAGTGCGATAATAATTGTATGAAATTGTTCAAAGGGAAAGCTCAATCAGTGACGGCGATCAGAAGCTCATGATAGTCTCGGCCTAATCGGTTCGTCAGAGTGCGAGTGCTACCTCAAAATACAGTATTGACAATTGCTATTTTAATTGTTGAATTTATTTGCTATGGACTAAATTAAATAACATTGCCTGATGTACAACTGTTGTCCAGGCTTAGCATAGTTTGGCAAATTTTTTCCATCGATGCTTCATTTGTCCACCCAACGGTCACTGTGTAGCTGCAGTAAGCATATTTTCGTTGTTTTGTCAACAATGAGCGTGTGCTCTCCCTCTGTCATACCACTGAGAGCTGAAAACGCTCAGTTTTGACACTGACA
Source organism: Trileptium ribeirensis (assembly GCA_030248225.1). NCBI lineage: Eukaryota > Metazoa > Nematoda > Enoplea > Enoplida > Thoracostomopsidae > Trileptium > Trileptium ribeirensis. Next base: position 29,667 of record JASANE010019462.1, read on the forward strand.
ATAATAAAATTGGTAAAATATTTTTATTTCTGTGTCGAAATTGTTTATAGATTTTGGACGTTGCTCATTACGGCGAAAACAATCTGGTCAATTACATTATGAGTTATAAGTGCCAATTGTGTTGCCGTTTTCAGTGCTTTGACCTAAATACTGAAGTACCAAAGCGTATTAATTTGTGGATTTACACCTTTCCCGTTTATGTTTGACTCAACTGTATATATACTATGTAAGACCCAGCTTTGGAAATTTGGCCTTTTGTATACTTCTACAGGAAGTTATAAATATGCTACCTATCGACCACATTGAACATTAGTTTCTAAGGTTTTGGGTTCTGTTCTACTAAACCTGATGTCATAATATATTTCATTGCAATTAACACTGCACTAGAGCTCAATGATTTTTAAGTTATATAAGTCATATCTAATAATAAAAATTTAATTTAAATTTTTAACGTATAACTGTTTTTCAATTTTTGCAGGCACAGCCACGTATTACCTTCTTTGTTCAAAGTTGTTGCATCGGTACATGGTAATATTTATACCCTAGAGATTTTGGCTACCGTGTGTTATCAGCAAATCGTAAAACGCTGAACAATACAAAAATATATAGGCATATATAAATTTATATATTATGATATTATATATGTATTATCTATTAAACAAGTATTATATATAGATATATATAATTATATTTATAATACTTATTTAACACTAACACGTAGTTATATAATTTGGTATTTTAAAAAATAGGCAATTTACGGCTCATTTAGCAAAAATTAATCATCACCGAGTTTTTCTGTTAAATAAAATATTGTTAACAAATTTTAATATATATAATTAAGATGTACGTAACGCTGTACGCTTTGTTTGTAAGGCTTACAAATGGCATCCTGCATATCTACCACGGTCCTTCGTATATTATAGTCACGGGCAGATTATATAGAAATTAACTGTAAAGATGACTTATAGATATACAATTACTATTGTATTATTTTAAATGATGTTTTTCAAGAATTGTACATCAACCATAGTATGTACGTGGACAATTAACAATGTTCAGTTCAACCAAAATCACTGAAAATTTTTATAGAGGCTGGTTAACTTATGTCGGAATCGTGGCCTCCGCAATATATGAGAGCTACGGGCTTAGGCGTAATCAAGGACAAGGTATACGAGATACTGATCGTCGTTGTCCGGAACTTAACTAACTACCACCCCCTGCTATCGGTTGGGGGATCTAGCCCTCATATTCACGCCCCCCTAGCTATGGGTAGTGGTCATAATTTGACAAAATCGTAACTTGAAGTGAGTTTATATTGTTAAATTGCATGGTGTACAACGAATCTCTGTACTATTTGATGCAATCAGTGGCTGTTGCAGCGCTTTTTTCCGCCTATATTGTTTATTGCTTTACAGCTCTGATAGCTGTTGGGCTTTAGGAACATTATCTCAAATAACATATCAAAACGTTTTTAAGATATATACATAAAACTCATTTTCGAGTCAATCGATTTGTGTGAGTACTTCTATTTTCATGTTTGAAGCTGTTACGTATTCTCATATGACTTATCTAGCATGTATTAGTGACCTTTGAACTTACTTAATGTCATTCATCTACTTAAGTCGTATTTATTCTTGGAATTTTGAATGTCTTAACGAGTAAGAAAAATTCATTTCCACCCTTCACTCTCATCTCTGTAGTTGAGGACCAATTTTCTGCTAGCTCATTCGTATCCACAGTCCTGCTTGAGGGATTGACTACAGCATACGAACGCTTATAATTCGCTCCGCCGTGCAGCTATTTCATTCGAAGTCTAAACCAGTTTGGCTCACTTACTATAAATGCCAATATTTTGTCAAAAACTTTGTCTTGTCTCAGCCGACCTTTGCGCGTATCCACCGTATCGTTTGCAAGACCACTTGGTGGTACCATGTGTAATGGTCCGAAAAATTGCGAAATGATACGTACACCCAGATTCCAAAACGAACTAATAAGTCCATTTAAAAGATAAATCTCCGTTGTCGATCATAAGCCCACAAGAGCCAATTCAATGAGCCGAGCAAAGCACTTTTGTGATAATTGTGACATTCATATACGTACTGGTTCTCTACAGAGGCGATTATATAGTTCATTTTGTGAGGTTGCAAAATCAGTGGTTCATAAATAAATCTCGCTAGCTTTTAATAATCGTCTATATCCTACCAATTTGTCTTTACTGAAGCAGAAAACGCTGTATACGTGCTTTTAATAATACGTATGTGTTTTATTAAATAAATATATATTATTTTAATTATTTTATACGTATTTGATTTGGTAGTTCTATTTATAAATTATTACCGGTCATGTTGCAGCTTGACTGGTTTTACATTGGGAGCCAGTCCACCATAGTGATTTCAAACATTAAGGATTAGCCTAACTGCAGCACATGTTCTAACCTTATACAGATATAAACTTCAAAATACAGTTAATTTAGACTACACAGTTAACTTAACCTGAAATATTAACATGTTATACTTGACTATTAACAGACCAGCAAATAAAAGACTGTTTTTTATTTATTGATTTATTTACTTCTAAATTTGTTTTGTTAGGCATCTCTTACTGACGAAGGCTGTGTTAGAAAATAAACAGCAAAGCGGTCTGCCTCATGGTTCCTGTCATAAGAATATCTATGGTGATACCTGCATATCCTGCGGCTACGTAACCAGCGCGACGGGGGTCCGGGCTCACACCGCATTTTGTCTCATAGGGTCCATCTAAATATCCTACTCCAGATTTGTCAATCTGCAATCGCGTTTCCTTTGTTATACTGTAAATCAGTAAATCTATAGCTAACCCCCAGATTTTGCTAGCGGTCAATTGATATTTTTGTTCGTACTCCCCTTGTGGTTCGAACCCCACTATGCCCGGGGTTATATCATAACGTCCGGTACTTTTTAAAGCTGAACGTCTTGATGAGGTTCAAAAATATTTCTTTAGGATGATGAATAAGGTTTTTATAACAGTTTGTTGAAAGCCAAGAATTTTACCAAAAACTGCTACATATTTGTCGCTGTGGGCGTGGTCAACTTATTCAATATGGGCGTTTTTGCTTTAGTCCGATATGGAAAAATCGGCGCCATGTGTCCGTCCGTCCATCCGTTCGTTAAACTCCTCAATAACTATTGAGCCGATTAAAAAATTGTTTTATTTCAAAGGCCTAATATCCTTCTGGTGAAAGAGATACAGTTTTTGTCAAAATTGTTTTAGTTAATTCGTAATAAGCTAATTAGTTAAGCGTGTTAGCCTATTTTTACCATTTTCAAACAATAATTGTATATTTTTCAATGAATAATTGGTATAAAACGATCGATTATTTTGGTGCGTATACTACATATCACCATGCTAGTTACCAATCTGGTATTTGTTCCTATTCGAGGATGTTAAAAACGCTAATTATCAAGTTATTATTTATTAACTAATTTTTTTAAATTTCGAAATCTCTGAGAAATAAAATAATTGCACTCGGGGGTCTTCTATTTCGCTGATCGCGAATATGACATTTCTGAAGCTCTAAACCTTGTCCGTGCATGCTAATTAATTAATTAATTGGCTAATTAGTTAGTTTTATGCAAATTTTAAAATCACCCAAAAATTGCTGATTTTTGCGCTCTGCGGTTTTCGATATCGCTGATGATGAATATGTGACTTTTAAAGCTCTATAATTTTATCATGTGTGGTAATAAGTTAATTAATTAGCTAATTAGTTGATATTACTAATTAATTAGCAAATTTTTTAGCTAACTAGATTTGACATCAATTGTCTAAAACGTGACGTAAGATACAAAATACTTTGTCTATTGCCCTGCTCGATTTTTGCAATTTATTACGTTTACTAGTATTACATAATTTAGACAGTGATGCTGTCCAATTATTCAGCCAATACCGGATATCACTTGAAGGCTATTGCATTTATACTTACATATATGTATGTTGATTTATCTTTATATAACAATATATCACTATATTAATAAATCTATATATATATACACACTGTCTGTAAAAAGCTAATAACTTCTTTAAGCAAAATTTGGGTGACATATTCAGCTGCTGTTCGTATTACATGTTGCTGGCAGTCAGAGAACAACTCAACCACTCCAAGTATAGTTTCATCAACTTTTTACTCTGATTTTATATTTTATGTCAGCAGCACTGTTACTGGTGGTGGACTTTATTATTGTATTATGTGGCATAATTTAACTGCTAAAATAACCATTAGACTTTTGTCTTTAAAGTTATTAGTTTTGAGTAATAAATGCTGATAAAGGCTGCAAAGGACAGTTTAGAAATGACATTTTCAGCAATATATTGGCAAAAGTTTTGGTCGGCAATGTGTCAATGCAGTGGCACAGCTTTGTCGTCATTCGGAGCATCGGAGGGAATTAATGTTGTTGACATTGTGATATCACCTGATATATATCAAAGCTATAGGCGCAAATCCCGGAGAACGGGGACGTGGGATGAATTTTTCTCAAGTTTAGATAAACTAGGGTCAAGATTTATCGGTATCCTAGATCCAAAACTACACATCATTTCTTCTTAATTACTGTCATTCTTATAATCTCCTGTCTTTGTTTTATGGTGGTCGCTATCGTACTCCACATCACCTTTTTTTACGCTTTCGCATATTCATCATAATTTTTACAGGAGGTAGGAAAATGGATCTTTTCGGTAATACCCCTACCCGAAATCGTTAATTTTGAATATATTGTGATAATTTTGGTACCATTGCAGTCAGCTCAACGAGGCAGTCCAGAAAATATCCATCTCGAGCATATTTATGACAATTTTTTTTGATTTTTCTGGTCTTGCAATAGTTCCTTTGTACCCAATTTCGAAATTAATTTTTTCTCGATAAATGTATAATTTTATAAATCATTTGAACCGTATTGATGGGTTGACTCGAATGGCGGTAAAATATGTTCATGCTCATCTAAGCACATTGAAGAGCTGGGGTTAACTACTTAGCCTTAGGCTAAACTTGACTTAGCCTAAGTTTATCCTCAGCCTACGTCGTGAATTCATGACCGATTGAGCAGATTTCAGCTCGTCAATGTGGTCCGAATAATTTGTAAAAAAATAACCCGAAAAATCTGAAAAAAATTCTTGCAATACATATGGTCGAAATTAATATGTTCTGAACCTGTCCGTCGCTCTAAGTCGAATGATACTAAAATTATTATCCAAAATTATCGCTGTATCTTCAAAATTGACAATTTTGTGGTCGTGGAAATAACCGAAAAGTCTCCGGAAAATTTAGTTCCATTTTCATGCCCAAGTGAAGCTGAGAGGAGCGGCGTTAAAAGAAGAGAGGCGCGGTGTAGCCTTAAAAAGAACGGCTTAGTACAGGCTATTTGTGGGACAGGAGTCTTAGATGCACATATTAAGCAAAACCTAAAGTTAAAAGCGAATATCTGTTTTAAGCAAGACGAACAACACTTTTTATGTTGTACTATGCTAGTAGCACATTATTTGTCGTATTAGACTAAAAAGTTCGTCCATAGGTACTTCAAAAATTAAAGAGATTGGAGATCTTTGTGAAGGTGGCTAGCAAAACTTAACTGCTTGGAGCGGCATCAGCCTTGTTAGTGCGCTCACGTACTAATACTTAAGTCTGTTGTGCGGCAAATCAAAGTCTGTAGTAAAACAATTTGGGTATTGTCTTTATATGCCATTCAGATTGACAAACTTTCAGTTATTTCTACATTCGAAACTGCATTTCCAATTATCGATGTTCCATGTTTTCGACAGGTCAGCCGTTATGCCCTTAGTTGGTCAGTGTGGGAAGGAGAATACTAGACTGTAAATTTGGCAAATGTTTTGCTCAATAAATAATTAAGCGAGCTGTTAACGCTTGTGTTCCCCAGTGCTGATGTTGGAACAGTGCGAAAAAAATATCTTTTACCCATGATTCTAGACATCAGCCTATAGAAGACGAAGTTAAAATATGCTTTTGCCAATGTAGATATATATTGTTTTTTGAATTAATATAAATGTACCAACTGCAAAACTCTTCGTGATAAAATTGTTTTTGTTCCGAATACGAAAACCCCCATGCAGCGACATCTAATCCTTGATTTGTAACGCAGGTAACTACACAGAGGGAAGTTGAATAACGAGCCTCTTCGAATTTCAGCTTATGGTTTACAGCTTATGACATATATACATTTGCAAAAGAAGCTTATCAAAAGGTAACACTGGGAAATCGGCAAACCGCCCCATACCCTCACCTGAGCCCCGTCCTACCGTGATGATGACAGAAATGTGGCAAAAATGCGTTTATACTGTATCCCACATAGCAAATCCAGCGCTCCCTTTCTCAAATTTGTGGATACGCTGCCGGTTTGTAAACAATGTAACGTTATAAAATAACCGGATATTTGCAACATAGGTGTGGATGGGGGTAGAGCTAACCACCCCAAAGGCAAATTTTAACGAAAATTGGCACCAATAGGGCGCAAGGTGGGAAAATGAGTGAAACTGGTAAACACCGGAGAAATTAGAAAAAATTATATAACGAAGATTGGCAAAAATTGGGGGAAATCTGACACGCCCCACCTGACAACCTTCCCAAAAGCACATACGTTGACCTTCGATCAGGCGGACCTTCGACATCTGTGATTTATAATTATCAAAAATGTAACGTAAAGCAAATGTATCGTAATTAGTTACCCATAAAACAATTTCACTGCCATCAGACAGTGTGGATGTATATATTTTTTACTATACTGATGGGCGAGCACATTGTTAAATGTTATTTCATGAACAGTAATTAACCTAAACATCCAACAGAAACAATAGATCGTCAAGAAAGAATAGTGTCAAATTTATAGAGAAGCATATAACGATCATCTGAAGTCTCAGGGGGAAGCTTGTCCTGAGTATCACAGGACATAAATTTAAATTTTAATTGTGAGACAGGCAAAGCATATTTTCAGTCCCAGGTTTAAGCTTTGGATTTATGCTTAGATTTAGGGCTATGTCTTAGTCCTAGGCTTCAAAAGATACTACAATATACGACCATTAGAAGAGGTAAAAACATGGCATGATACGCTGAAACATGTCATGATTCGCACACATACGGAAGATTGCGAGGGTTTAGTTTATTCATTTTTGTTTCAGGGTTTTGGAAAATTTAAAGATATCTTAAAATGTTTTCTTACATAGCTCATAATTGTTATTGTCAAAGCGAGCCATTAGAATGTGACAGTATATTAGACTTTTCTTCCGTTTGGCATCATACTTTCGGCCAAGTACGACTTCTATTAATAATACCACTTGATTAATTAAGCGATGGGCTAATTCCTAATTAACCCTTTCATGCACAAATGAATTTATGTATTCAAGCCGGGCCTGGAATCGAACCCGATCTGCACGGGTAAAAGTTGCGCACGCTAACCACTTTTAGCTATTAAAGAGCTTGTGCTTGATTTTTTTAAGACCCTCACAACGCGAGTGAGTAACAACACACGTGCAAACGTACATCTTACGACAACAGTTAATACAGTAAAGCAGCAATGTCTGCCGTACCCGTTTGGACCCAATGTGAATGAAAGGATTAAATCGAATCTGATAAGATATAAAGACTTGATGCAGCCTACTAATAGATATTATACTTATTTTTAAACATACCGAGATTTTTGTTATTAGTTTACAGCAGGTGGTAGTTGTTTTGACCTACTTCTGAAATGAAAAAACCAACCAGTCTTGTCGAGCAATGACATATATACATTGGAGTTATGTTTTACTTCAAACCCAGAAGGTTTTTTAGAGTTAGTATTCGAATAATAATTATTTTGTTCGTAACTTTGCCAAAATTAATCCTAAACCAAGTTTTACGGTTGTCAGAAATCCTGATATAAAATTTAAGAAATAAAACGTATTTACAGCTAGAGCAATTTCACATAATCTTTAGCACTAGTTTAGCCATTCACACCACAAAAAGAATTGCTGTTTCCCTGTCGGTTTGTCTAATTTTGGTTCCCAAAATTGAAAACCTCTGTCACGTCTGTTCTAATGACTTCGCTGTAATTAAGACTATGTAATTGGCCCGTTGTTGCTAACACCCTCACCACGGACTAATCGTTACGTACGTAGATATATAAGTTTGTGCTTAACTTATTAAAATAAACCAAACAAAGAACTTTACCTTTTAAGCTTTACCATTTAATTATATGCGTTTGCAATAAAATAGGGGTGAATGGCGATAAAAATGTTTTAAAATTGTTTTAGTTTCTCCTCGCAATTTGTTTTGAAAGGTTTCCGTTTTAGGTTTGAGGACTTGAAGGCGATGATTACATTTGAAGTCAGGGGACATAAAAGTTTTTCTGTTGCAGATGGGCTCATACTATTTTATGGCTTATTGATTATAAGTGTGAAACGTTATTGTTTTAGATTAATCAAAAGATATTCGTAGGGTATATATGAATATTGGTACAATGTATTCATTGTTATCAAATTGACGTGTGGCGAACTTATAACAGTCGTTAATTATGAATGAAAATGTAAAAGAATGATAAAATTCCAAATGCATTTACGTACGACCGGGCAGTAAATTGGAGCAATGAAAAGCATAGCAAAACACATAAAACGGGACATATTGACTATAGGCTTGTTTGTTGCAGCAAAGCTCTGACACCGAACAATAATACGCAGTCGGATGCGCGCTACCCGTCAACTCATTACTGTACTGTGCAGTGTAGTTAGATGTAGCAGAACAGCTATATGTGGTAATTGGTGAAAGCCGACTGCACATGTTGATATGAAATGTGTTGGTTTTTCTTAATTGGCGTATGATTGAGTTTAGACAAGGTATAATCTTGAATTATTTCCGAAACTACTGACGTTTTGTTGAAGGTAATAAAGTAGTTGGTAAAACTGGAATTCGCAACCCAACCGCGTAATGATTTGAATTTGACATTGTTGTTGAATTTTAATACACACGCATGCAGCGGGACGTATTCAAATGGGCGCTACGGAAGTTTCAGCATAAAATTGAAGATCCACCTGCGGGGTCGGCCTTCCTTTTGATGAGGGTTTCTGGTTACGTATAATCATTACTTCTAGTCTTTAGCATGAGCTTTTTACATATATATATATATACGTTGTATTGACCTATAAAACGCTGCTGTTAACAATCTAAAGCCTTGTTCACACGCTCAAACTTTTTGCTTAAATTTTGAGCTCAAAATTTGAGCTCAAAATTTCATCAAATTTTGATCAAAATTTGATGGTGATTTTTTAATAAAAATTGCGATATTTTAAAATTAGAGATTAATATTTGAGCTCAAGCTTTTTCAGGCAATACATCTTGTCCATGATTGGCTACAGGAATATTCATGAAAAGTTTGAACAGCGTTCACACGTTCAAACTTGATAAAAATGCAAAAAAGATGCTTTCACATTTTGATCAAAATCTGAGCTCAAATTTTGATCAAAACTTGGGCAAAAGGTTTGAGCGTGTGAACACGCCTTAACATAATGTATTAAGTGTGCACAGGGGCATTGCAAGTTCTTCAAATGTGGGAGGGGGCAAAAAAGAAGGAACGGTCGTTCACATTCACTTTGTTGTTACCCCACCAATTATTTTTCACGTCTGTCAGCAAAAAGTGGGGTGCACTATTGCGACTCTCCTGGAGATTCATGTGTGGGATTTCTTTTGATGAATATTTTGAATTTGAAACACTTTCTCAAAACTAGCTCTTCCTCAACATTAGCTCTCACTGCTTCCTTGTCTGTTAGGTGATGTGAGTAATTGGATAAAATTATGGCACAATTATAGCGGCATTTCTGGTCATAAAGTATATATTTAAAATAATATCATTTGTGCCTGTGCCATTCATGCTCATCGTAGGATGAGAGGGGGCATTATCAAGACTGCAGCGGCAGACCCTTTCGGGTGAAGCGCCGATCCCCGCAGGAAGATAGCCCGCTCCCCAGTCTCGCCTCCTGGCATTTGCGATAAATTTTAGCGCAAATAAGAAAATTTGGAGCCTCAAAAAATTTCAAAAACTTGTTTGCCCCTGGCAACAAAAATAAAATATAACATCAAAATCGATTTAGATGTATTACTTTGAGTGTATAGATTACAATGAGTAGTATACCTTATATCAAGCTATTTCTCTCAATATCGAATTGTGTCACGACCGTTAAACATCGTCGTTCATAGAACTAGACCCTCGATATATACTGATTGATTTCTATTTCACTTTCCCACATATTTTTTGTATTAATTTTTACCGTTCGTGTGTCAACAATACAAGGTGTTTTATTTGACATAGCATGATCTTTGTGAAGCGGTTTTAGGAAATGTCACATTATCTGCATGTTATTTTTATTCACAGTATACTATATATATATATCACGTTTATATATAAACTAAGCACAATATGGAAAATGTTTATAAATATAAAGAAGAGTACCAGATATATAAATATGTAAGATTCACATGCTATGTATGTGTAAAATACTCTATGTTTCTCTGTATTTGTTTGTCTCTCTCTATGTTTGTCGTTTTATTCATCGATTTCAGGTAAAAATATGCGGGAATTACCGGTTTTGCGTTTTTTTCATTTCTAGTTTATTTACAGTGTCTAACATCTGCCGTTACGTCCATATTGACCATATATACTGCTTTCGGCATAGATACATTTATGTTTTTATAAGAATAATGAAATTTGTAGATCAAGTTATTTTCGGTCAGTAAATTGAGTAGGCTCCGTGCGAAAATCACCGATTGTGGGAAAGCCACTTGCGGCTCCAATTACTACTCTGCTCCTAGTCGTGGTGCCGAAAAATTGAACAAACTGAGATGGACACCGCCTCGCTGTAATACTCAGGGAATATATATTTATACTATATTTTCGTGTTACATATTGTATTTGTAGAGTTAATTATGTCAAGTGACATTTATAGTTTTTAATAAATTTGAAGACTTTGTAGATAGTTTACCCCATTAACTCTCCAACAGTTTTGGTAGGTAACAATAGTGAGATAATTGTATATATATTAGGTGAATTTTTAGTGCCGTATAGTTAGTGGCGTAGCAAGCATTTCAAGAGTGAGTGGTGCCAGTAAAAAGTGGATAGGTCCGTCGTTTACATTCATTTTATTATAAACATATCAGTTTTTTTTCCTTTTTTTAGCAAAAAATGCGGATGCCCCCGCTTGTGGTGTACTATTTTACGTGAAAATACACGATTCACAATTCAAAACGTCTAAACGGGTATTGCTGAAATAACAGGAACCATCTGTACAAGATACCATATGCATCTTATGCCTATTGTTTCGACTTCACGCTTTATTCAAGTAAAATCAGTCAGAACATACTGATATTGTCGGTAGTGATATTAGCACCGACCTTTAGAACAACTTTTAGCTCGGAACAGCTAAAGTAATATTATATTGCTTGCCTTTCACCAAAAATTACTCTGTCCAACAATGCCAAACGCAAAACGTTCAGGGAGGACAGGAGCAGAGCTGCTGTAATCCGATAACACTAGCTCTCGATTCGACCGACATAGTTTTGAATTCGACCGACATAGTTTTGAATGAATTAATAAGTCATAGATCTTTCTATGTAAAGAAAGCTCATGACAAAATTCTCTATAAATGTTCTGAGTCTTGCTGTTATGGTGCAGCGTGTAAGTCTAGCATTCGTTGAAATGCTAAATTATACATTTATTGTACGAATAACAAGTTGGGACTGGGGTGGCGGGAGGTGGCTTCAACTGCCCCAATATCCCAAGCTTAGTATCTGACAATGTCATGACCACAACTTGCTTTGTATTTCCGCAAACGAAGAAAACACATCCCAGTATTTTAAGATTTTGTAATATTGTTCATATAATAGCTGCAACAAAGTCAATAAACTAACATGATCCAATTAGCTACTAAAATTTATTCTCCACCGTCTTTCAGGGCGGTGGGTGTTATATATGTTCATTTCTGCTATTGGAACTTTAGATTAGCAATACAATGTATAAGCTAGCTTTTGATTTATCATTGGGTATGATACAGATGGAAGCACATATTTTGAACGGTGGAAATTAACTGCACTAAACTTATGAATAGTTGTAGCACAGCTATCGTGCATTAAGTGATTTGTACGCACGATTGTAACGAGTTCAGACGAGTGCGTCAGCACGAGTTTGAACGAGTTAAACAACACAACCGTGCGTACAAATCACTTGACGCGCCCGGCTGTGCTAAAACTCACTTGTAATACAGATAATTTAGCTAAACGTGCGTTAAGTCATTTTGATGCACGGCTTTAACTATATAAGCTGTGTTACAAAAATATGATAGAGCATGTATTTCTGATTTATTACAGTTGAGCAGAGTAGATGAAAAGCGAGGGGCGTGCCTGGTCTTGCTAGCAGGCCGAGTAGAGGCATATTTACGGTAGAGGTTAGAATAACAACTCTGATCTGCTCCCGGATTTGTTGTTTAACTTAGTCAAATACCCAACCTTACAAAATTTAGTTTGAAATAAGCAGAAGTTGAATGTTATATTGAGCTAGAGTCCCCAGAAAAGCAAGGGTGACTTTGATGTTGAAGGTAGAGATAACGATATAAACTTTTGAAGCTTATTTAAAACCCAGTCCACCAAATTTATCTCATCGTTATGAATGGTTCAGCGTTACAGACCCCCAGTGAATAAAGACAATAGAGAACGGGACTGGGCCGAAGTTTGTTGAAAAGCCGATTTTTAAAACTATGCTTTCATACACGCTTAAAAACAGTAGCAGAACAAAGATTTTGTTTAAGGCAACTCGAGAACTTTACAACGTGTAGGCGTTCCAGATATCGCATCATCACAAAGACCATCTATAACCCTGCTTAAATTTAAACAATCATATTATTTACTGCAATTAGATGTATATTTGATATGAAATCTTCATATACGTACGTTACTTGTCGCCAAAATTATGGCAATTATAGCAGCCTTAGAAAACGAAACATCTAATGCTTTGGTAGCATCCATATCACGTTCCTTACTGAACGCAAATGCCGGGTCTACGAAGTGGTATGTGTGGGCTGAGCTAGAAAGCCCTGCGGGGATGCTAAAACTGCAATTAGAGAGAAGCGGCTTGAACGTAGCACAATCGGTCCGGTTCGAGCGAAAAGTCAGAAACATTTTATACAATTAGATTGTTACGCAATCTGACCGATAATTGAGACTTGGTTAGTTGAGTTTTCTGCGATAATGCGTCAGGATTTCTTTTTGACCAATGTAATATGTGCTGAAATCCGTTTGTTGCTAACTGTTGGTTAATTAATACGCTAATGACTGGTGGCGTTGTTACATCGAAATATTACCTTTACAGTTCAATAATTTAGAATTTTGAACGATACTGAACCTTGTTTGTATTCATTGTCGTGTTGTTTAGCTTCAACAAGTGTAAATAAATGCGTCGCATAAATAACAAAATGAACACAAAAGTAATAAAAAAAGTTGAATACTCCCCCGTCCAAGACCCGTTTTTGGCGATTTTATCCCCATTTCGCCAATTTCACTCTATTTTAAAAAAATTTTCACAATTTTACAGTGTAGGGGTGTAAGCCAAGGCCTCAGGAGAGGGAGAGGTAGCCCACCCTGAACCCCTGCTTCGGCATGATGCACTATATAAATGGTTCATGTATGACGCGGTTATATCTGATGAGAGTCTCAAGCGCGATGGGGATCCTACCATCTCCTTTTTTGGAAAAACATGAAAAGTCAGCAAATATTTTCTACCATCCACCAGTTGTGTTTGGCTGGCTTTGTACTATACCGTGAACATCCAGAAATGTAGGTTTATTACATGCCAGAACTACCTGAATTGTTAGTCCAATGAATCGGGTATTTCCTGACAATTTTTAGTATCAGAAATGACAGTGAAGAGTGCGTTACCCTTTTGATGTTGTTGCCGAGTTATCCTTAAAAACATGTGGCAATCGTATTTTGAGTGGCTGTCAGTAGCGCAGCACGCTACTCAACCGTGCGGACGAGTATACTCAAAAAGGGCATATTCAAAAATGGCGCACTAAAAAGTGGTACGCTATGGACACTTTTGTGTAAAATGGCACAGGCAAGGGGCGGCTCTGCCCGTACCTCCCTTCGGTCGGCCTGACGACAGTTGCAGTAGTATTGTATATAAAGTATGCATCGTGCTATTGTTATTATTAAAACCGTTGAGTTTAGAAAAATTTCGGTACTGATGAATACTTGTCCAATATTATAATATTACATTAAAAGGCTACGAAACAGCAAACTATAATGGCTATGATATATGTGCCGGGATCATATTACAACTTCCCGGCTCCAATTTCCATTGCATTCTAGTAAATTGTGTTGGTTTTAAACACGTTTCAGTGCACAATGAATCTTTTGCTTCTTGGCTTTTACTGAGATGCTGTTTATTATTATTACTATTAGTACAATATGATTTCCATATTTCTCTGTTTATATAACTTTGTTATCCCATAATATATATAGCTCTCGTTTTGTTGTTCTTGTTCAGTTTATATTTAAGCTTTTAATGTTTGGTTTGACACTTTTATAGCAGCTTAAATATTTATAGTTTATACTTGACAGCGTAAAGTGACACGGTCGCCTTCGTAGTTTCTGCATTGCTATCAAGGGGTTGGGATGGTAAGAGCGTCCGGTTACTCGGGAGCAAGGACCGGCAAGGTATTCATAAGTGGGAGATAGCACAACTGTAAATGGTGGGCCGTAAGGGAGAAATCCTTTTTTTGGCGAAAAGTGGGAGGTGGTGATGGGGAAGAGCCCAACCGTACCCGCTTTTGCGGTACACTGCTCGGTTGTACCCATACAATTAGGCCCACAATTTTGAGAATGCCTTCTTCCATAACCCCAATTTTGAGCACGTGCCAACACCACTAAATGGTATCGAACATTATTATATAGAACTATTACTATAATTTCTAGGGTGACTCGTCTTTCAGGGTTTCATTATTGTTGGCGACGCCGGCATTGACGGCTGGTAGTCCTTAATATTGAGCAAGATTTCAAAGGAAATATTGAAATAATTCTTGGAAAATGTTCTTGAAAGTGGGAAACGAAACATTAGTAAAATTTAAAAGGCACATTTTTTATATTTTTTATGTTTTCCAAAGTTCTCCGCCATTTAGATCGGGATTCGAAGATGATTGTGGAAATTGATAGCCGCAAACAAGACGTCAGTTATATATGTACTGTCAGAAGTAGTCCTAAAAAATTTCTAGAAGTTTATAATACTTGGTCATAATCATGTACTCTCCCTTACGAGATGATGTGATAGTTTTTCGCTTACTCTCGAAAGTATTGCAGGCCAAACCCCATCAACGTTCTTTAGAAAAGCGGTTATCGGCTACCCCTTTCCCTCAAGGTTTCTAGGTTTCTAACAAAACTAACAGGTGTTTCTAACAAAACTAACAGGTGTTTCTAACTAACTAATCACCAATAACCAGTGTGCTTATTGCATTCCCTCTCATGGGTTTTAGGGTCGACGAATCGGATTTCCAAAATGTAGTGCATTTGATTAGTTATCTATTGCATGCAATGCTCCAAGAATGGTCTACTTTATATGTGTCGATAGGACGAGACGGGTTACTCCCAAGGGTCGGACGCCCCAAGCCATATTTACCCATCCAATGAAGGCTTCGCACCCACCCCCTCGCCCAAAGTGCACGGAAGTAAAATATTACCAAAAATTGTGGTAAAAATGGCAAGTCGTCGGAGTGTATACCCCCTGGGACCTCACCAGGCGAAGACCTTCCCCGCCGACAATCTACCCCCACAAGCCGATGGACCTTCCAGAGATATGGTCTGTAAGTAGAAAATATGTCGCGCCTTTTTCTGAATTTTTCAGTTGTCTTGTGATCAATGAGCCCGGTGGTCAGAATATAGTTTGTCTTCAGTTGCTTGGTTACGTATTGCGTGTAGGTAATTAAAAATGTTCTAATACGTAATGTAAATTAAAATATACCAGTTTCTCGATGCGCTAAATACGCGGTTTTATCGTCTAGATTCTATTGTGACTGTACCATGCCTTTTCAGGGGATTACAAGGAATTTGAGTTTAAGGTCGACCATCGGCAAAACCGATTTGCCGAAAAAAATTCGTATGTCCTTGTTTTCTGCGTTATATCAGATAAGCTATTACAGGTTTTGTGACAAGCCGATATGTGCTGTTCCTCAACCTCTATCATTTCAGCATTATAAGGCTTAAAGGGTTCCAGAGGTTTTAGGGTGGCATATAGATCAGACGCAAAACCTGCTACGGGTGATTACATATAATGAAAGATTATCGATGAAACCACACCAGCGCCGTTTCACCCTTGTTACATGATACTAGCTATGGTACGTCGGTTAACAAGCCTACGCTTGAAATATTAATTGCTTTTGAATTTGACTTATTTTCTGCTCAAGCTTGTGTTACATTAGCTCAATAGAAATCAATATATGATTCAATTTCTAGGAATCTAAATATATATAAATCTAAAATTATATATTTCGTCTAATTTATTTATTTAACGAGCATTCAGTTAAAATCAAGGAATTAGAAATGTTAGTATATTTAATATAATTTATTTAATTTTTACATTTATATGATGCACATCTACATAAATAAATCAACAAATCTATAGAATCCCAACTACAGTTGGTGCTTTAGTGCCCTATATTCGCGAATGTACAGCGTTTTTATGTCAAGCCCATGTGTTTATGGAGTTGATGGACAACACCTAATTGCATTTCGTAACAAATATATAGTAGTCCCAGTTGTCCTTTTTTACAATTTTTGCCTATGTCCGAGATAAATGTGTGATGACAACGGTGCAGAAAGGAAATATTATTCATTTTCAATCATGAGGTTTTAATATGTTGCAAAAATATTACATAGCTTGGTGTTAGTGTCATTGAATTCAGAGTGTTAATGAAGACTCTTTACTTTTCATGTGGTCAAATTTGGGACTGTCAGTTTGTGGATTTTTTCTTGTGGCATCCATAATTCAAACTTATAACGCCCGGTCGTCTCGCGCGATATTTCAAACGAAAGCTTGAAATTTCTAATCGTGTCCTTTATTTATGCATTCAAAATACATTCTGTGAAATTTAAAAGAAATTTCTTGGAATTTTACACCACCAAATATTCTTTTAAAATTCAAAGAAATATTCCTTGAAATTTCAAAGAATTATCTTTGAAATTTCAAAGATATGTAATTCTTAAAAAATAATTCTTTGAATTTTAAGGAATGTTTGTTTGAATTTTAAAAGAATATCTGGTGGTTCAAAATTCAAACAAATTTCTTTTAAATTTCACAGAAACCTATTTTCATTGTGGATAAAACGGATTCTCGACCTTCTTAAAAGTGGGCCGAAGAGGGCCTGGTCGGGTCAAAATGGGTTCCGACAAAATAAGTTTTGGCTGCATTTCAATAATTCGCCACCCAGCTTCATTGTGCAGAACAATTAAGGCTCTATAAAACTCTATTTAAAACTTTTGAATAAGATTACTAAGGAGTTCAGGATTGGGGCCGAAAGAAAGCGGTTTTAAAATGTGCCCAGAAAGTCGGAATGCACGAAATTGACCACATCTCCATAACGATTGAAAATATATTGGTTTTCTTTTGCAGCGAGAGAAGCTTAATGCAAATACATGTGATATATGTACGTTATTAAGGCGGTAGCTTATCATGTAGGATTAGGTAAAATGGGCTTTTAAATGACCCGGCGACACCCGAAATACTCGAAAATGGCCATGCCCTTATAACCAATATTAAAGCATATTCGCTAGCGCACCGTCCTACCTGAGATTGGGGGTCCAGCTGTACGAGCTACGAGTTTAGTTACGCAAAATTTTCCACCAGCCAGGACAAATGACTGTCAGGGTGGATAGAACATATGTGTCCGTGAACGGTGGGGGTTATTACCTGAGGGTCGGCTCCCCAAGCAACCTTTACACACCAAGTGCGTGGAAGGCGCGCCGTAAATGTTGGCAAAATTTGGGAAAATGTGGTAACAAGTTTGTGGCACAAAATGTCCTCATAATGTAGTAAACTCGAAACGTGAGCAAAAATGCAGTTTCTAATGATTCTTTCCTCTACCCTCATCTTCTCGGACGCATCTAAAATAGTGTTTTTACTCCAGATAGATTTGTTTCAAAACTCAATATCAAAATTAGCTTCCACATATATATAAAACGACTATATATACTATTCAGTTGAACTGATACAAATCAAAAGGTAATATTCACCAACTTTAACAATCTATTTGAGTGAAAAATATTGCTTTAATTTATTCGATCTTTACTTTGATAGAAAATTTGCGCCGTTTTCAAACATGGAACCAGACCTGCTTTGCGGTTTTCGGGAAAAGTTACACAAGTTTCAAGATCACGAAAAATATTGAAAAATTGCATATTTAGTCGTTGCAAGCATGAATTTCTTTTCTATGTAGCACATGCTTTATAAATATACTGCTAATGTTGATTATGTATGAGCTATTAAAACAAATGGTATGCTCGCGCTTACTATAAATTAACACAAATCGGCAAAAATTGGGGCAAGTTTTAACAAGAATACGGCAAAATTAGCAAAATACGGAAAAATTGAAGAAATTTTTGAGAACAATTAAGTCCAATTGTATAAAAACTGGGGTCCATCCCAGTGTATCCCGTCTGCGTGAAATCTGGGGGCTCCGAACCCCTCCCCCGACTGGTGCTCCACTGAACATATGAGTCTGTTTGGGCGCATTTGAATAGCGAGAAAAGCACTATGCAGCTGCTTATGCGGTTTGTTAGAATATTCTCAGAATTCAAAAATCTGGCCTCGACAAGTCCCTAATGGTATTAAGGTTTTAATTTTTGTCATTTTTGTTTGATTTTTAAATAGTAAAAAGTAAAACCCAGTTATGACACTGGGTGGGAGCTCGTGGCGCGTCTAAATATAAAATAGATATGTAGCTATATATTTTTTATATAATGTTAATCGTGTTGCAAAAATGCCAGCTGAGAAAATATGTCCCTTACCGATTGTACATTGGAATCATTAACTATTTAGTATTTTCCTGTATATAATATACAATCATATAAATATAAAACTGTCTCATTCAAACAAAAATTAATTGTATTCTTCTATATTAACTATTTAATCATATATGCTCATTGGGGGGGGGCTAAGGGTTACCTCCCTAAGGCGCTGGACCCCCTGAGATCCTCATTGCAAATAATGCAGGCATTGCGCATTCATAGGGGATGCCGCTTAAAATTATTGTCTACTCAGTTCTTAAACCCGATGAGGAAAATTTGTTACATCACTGCTAGTTAGAATTATCTGTAACGGAAATGAAACCGAGCGGTATGAAATTTTTTCTGACCGCTCCAGTTTAGATTCGCCTAGTATTTGCAACTACCGTAGGTGGTACGGCCTTATAACATTTAATTAAGATCGCATTGTCAGCTAGATTTCCTAAAAGGTAGCTTGATCCTTCCTGAGGTTCTGCAGCCCCTGCCCTCCGCCTTTCCTGCGCGCGGAAAATATAGGAAAAATAGACAAAAATTGAGGGAATGGGCCAATATTCGGAAAAATTGGTAAAAATCGTGTGAAAATTGAAAAAAAAATCGGGGAAAATTGGCAAAAACGGGAAAAAGTCCAACAATTAAGAAAATTTCAAGTCTAAAAAAATTTCGAAAATTTTTCTCCCTTGGCGACCTCCCCCCTGGTCGACCGAGCGACCCCTCCCTTGACGAACCCTTCCCGTCGCCGACCAATTGATCTCCTTGGGTCTTCGGACCGCTTACATGAATTTATACACACAACCGAACTCAGAAATTTTACTGAAGCCTTCGAACTAAGAACATTGCCATAAATATACCCTGTTGTGTTTGCTGTAATACTGGGTATTTCATGGTGTTAGGCATATAACGTTGTGGTTAATTACGCATTGTTCGGTACGTTTTAGTTGTGCAACAGTAGTTGGGATTAGGTCAGTTGCTTATAATGTTACACTTAACGCAGTATAGCTCGGAAAAGCGTGACGTGCGGTGTCATAGATTTTAAGGTCTTGAACTATTTGCGAAAGAACAACACAGGCATGCTCGCCTAGACCTTTTGGCGTCATACAAGTCAAAACTTGTCTTGAAAGAAGTTGCGTAAAAGGTGCGCCTCCATTCAAAAACACTGTATCGGCCACTAAATAATAGGCAATAGACTGAATGTCGGCTGCTTCGCAGCGCGTGGCTTATTAGCACGTAAATAATCGACCATGTTATCTGTCCGCTGCTGAGGATCATGCCCACTTTTGCGTTATTGATAAGCACCGTGGTGCTCCTTGAAAACGAACTGATACGAATCGCATCGAGTCAGTCCGCTATTCAGGTCTCTTGCGCTGTTTTATATATTACTTTTAATACACCATATTTTGTCAGGGCGAGCATTGTAAACACTCTAAATAAATTTATCATTCTGTAATGGAATCCGTAGCACTACAATGCTACAACTACATATATGCACATACCTAAACTTCGCTCTGCGCTGCGAATTTAACCTATGGTTCCTATCAAACTGCTTGTTTTACACAAACTATCAGTTTCTAGGAACAGTTCAACTTTGATGCGTCTATATATAGGTAATAAATGTTTGTAGTACACACATATATCCTTTACACACATACTACGCACACAAATTATACATGCATACGTACATAAATTTATAGAATAGAAAGTGGTAAGGGGTACTATTCCTGGAAACTGATGCTGTTTCACGCTACGATAGAGTGCCCTGGGCCAATATTTATAAGCTTAAATGCGTATATAGATGTATGTTTTAACTGGATTTTGGGTAAAATTAAACGTGGCATTCTCAGCTGCAGCTATTGTTTTACAGTTTAATATTATTTTAAAATAGATTTTTGAGTATGACAGTAACAATATTTGACGATTATCAGGCAATGTTTTGGAACATTTCAGGCTTTACAGGGTTCAGTTTGACTATGACTTCATTGATCTTGTTCTCAGCTGCAGCTATTGTTTTACAGTTTAATATTATTTTAAAATACATTTTTCAGTATGACAGTAATATTTGACGATTATCAGGCAATGTTTTAGAACATTTCAGGCTTTACAGGGTTCAGTTTGACTACGACTTCATTGCTCTTGTTCTCATCTGCAGCTATTGATTTATAGTTTAATATTATTTTAAAATACATTTTTCAGTATGACAATAACAATATTTGACGATTACCAGGCAATGTTTTGGAACATTTCAAGCTTTATAGGGTTCAGTTTGACCATGACTTCATTGATCTTGTTCTCAGCTGCAGCTATTGTTTTACAGTTTAATATCATTTTAAAATACATTTTTCAGTATGACAGTAATATTTGACGATTATCAGGCAATGTTTTGGAACATTTCAAGCTTTATAGGGTTCAGTTTGACCATGACTTCATTGCTCTTGTTTTGTTTTGCTATTCGAACAGGAGAGTTTATGTTCTAGTAAATATTTACTTTATATGACACATTTATATATATATATAATACGTGCCAAAAGGGGGTAGGGTCGGGGTTGTGTACCTGAGCCCCGAATTCCTCTCTCCCCCGCTTCAAATTCGCGGAGAAGATTTTAGCAATTTACGTATTTGCAAAATTATGAGAAAAATTATGGAACCTGAATAAATTAGGGTAAAAATTGCGGTGAACGGGGAAAATATTTTTTGCTTACTCTCTCCCTGGCCTACCATCGATCTCCTTAAATCGGTGAACTTTGGTGAACCTATTTTTTATACGTATGTGTATATTTATATGTATACATATATTTTCAAAAACATTCTTCCATTTGCATTATCATTATCGGGATAATGAAGATTACAGCCGGAAAAATACTCGTGCGCAGAGTCATGACAATACTTATTCGATGCTCTGCTAGAGCTGCATGACATGGAATTTTATAGCCCGACGCTTCCGTAACGCGAACCCAGTCGTTTTATTTCTGGAACATGCGAATAATTCATTTCCCACTAGTAATGAAATATAGTATTCACGGCTGTTGAAAGCCTCTCCTAACTCAGCTCCGCTACAGCTCAGTATCGTAATTAATGATATTTATCTAATTTTCATATTCTTTCTGGAATTTTTTAATAAGCCATTTATAAAGCGCCCCTTTCGGTGATAGCGTTGCAAAAGCACAGGAAACAATATGACAATCAATAACAATACGATAATATATTTGCTATTAAACTAGCAGTATTGATGGGGTTTATATATTAGTGCAATGAATACAGTGGCGCAACACGCGAGCCAAAAAATGGACTAAGGTGTTACGGAAAAATCCTGGAGTCTGGCAGAAACTGAGGGCGGCTACTCGACCTCCACCCTATCGTTGCTGCACTCCTGAATGAATATAATAAAAAATGGATAATTTCTCTAACATATGGGTAATTTTTTACTTTTAAATTTTGCACAACAAGTCCCAAACGTGGCATAATCTCATTGTATCGCTATTCACTAGCAACGGTTTTAGCAAAACAAAAACAAACGTTCTTTCAACCGTGTTTCACCGTTTATGGCCAGTTGGTTTCGTTCTCACTCCGTTTTGCTAAAACGCACTCCCGCAATATTTTTAGTACTCCTGTAATATTGTTCATGGAATATGTTTAACTTTTACAAACATAATGTTTTATATTATAACAATGACAGTTCAAAATTATTATTTAGTACGACAATATATAATACTCTTGTGTAGAACTCTTGTGTATACGTAATGTTTAGGCAGAATTTTGTTATAAATTATACTTGCACTATAATTTTAAGGAAGTGTTTCGTTTCAGCTGACTAGAATATATAGTTTGAGGAAGTTTAGCTTTAATGACAACAACAACGAGAACTAATGGTTTTTATAGTGGAGCTGTAAACGTTTACGTCATATCTTAATTCTTGTCTTGTGAAATATAATTTGGTAGTGGTAGTAGATATATTGACATTCCTATAATGAAATTGTAATACGTCGTTCATTGTATATTGATTTAATTTTGCTCTTCACCTTTTTATGACAAGTTTAGCTGCCGGAAAGTAGTTCTCAGTTGAAAGTTGATACTAATTTTTTTTAAACAACAAGTTTATTGGCAAGAAGATTATATTACACACCAAGAATACAGACAAAACAATGCACGATAGAGAGAAAAAGATCTTCAAGACAATAAAAAAGAGACAAGAAAGGGGTAAACCGCTTACATCTGTCTACAGGTTTCGGTCGTAGCTCAAAAAGTTTCCTAAATCAATCATGTTTAGCTGATTAGAAAATAATTTAGCATTGCTTGCATTTATACATGGTTTGCCATTGATGCTGTCAGGCAAACTATTCCAAACATTGATATTCCTATGAGAAAAACTGTGAGATAGTATGTTACGCTTGAATTTCGGCTTACGTAGCTTTTTGAAGTTTCCGCGAGTTTGGGATGAATTTGCGAATACAAAAAAATAGTTAGCAGAGATATCAATTTCGTCATTGCATATTTTAAAGATCATGGAAAGATCATGGAAATATTCCTGTCTTTACTAGTATTAAGTTTTTATTTCAACAGATATGTCACATCCTGGAACGGCACAGTATAGTTTTTTGCTCTTAGATTCACATCATATGTCCATTGCCGCCGTTGGAGGTTAACCTGACGACGTCTTAGTCTAAAAATTGCATCAGATATATTGTACTTCTTTATATACTGTAGTTTTGGCGTCATGACACTCAACTTACTATGATCTGCAAAAATATGCTGGCTGCCTAGAACTGACAAAAAGTAAAATAAACATTGTAATGAAAATTGAAAAGAACGTCGCATCCAGGACAAAACGAAACTTGCCAATATTTAAAACTAAAAGGAAAATTAAAAATAGTCGCATTATTGTAAGGGTTTGAAGTCACTGAAATAACGAACGGTTTAATTATTCGAACACTGAAACTACGACAGGACGCTATAGACAATGTTATATTAGTGCGCGTATATATTTATAAATGTATGTGCAGTGCATGTCTTTTTATTATAATATAATAAAATTGAATTGGTAGGGCCACGTACGTCACTGGAAAATGTTTTCTAGAGAAGCACTTGCGCAATAGTCGACCCCATATAATAATTTCACGTTACGTCAGTGGAAAAAATTCGTTTTGCAAGATGTCTGGTTCATTTCAGTGGCGATATTTAGTGACGCAAATGCAAGTTTAAGCCAAATATGGGAGGATGCTGAATTCCAAATGGTCACACATATTTGGCGTCCACAGGCTTAACCAAATACAATGGTTACATTTTATATTTTATATTCTTACACAATCTATGTACATCTTTACATGTTAACATGTTGCGGAATGTGTGGTAATGCTTGATATGCAGACGTTGATGTATTTATTATGGTATAGTAATGCTAAGGCTATCTTCTCATGTTTTGTTTTGGCAGAAAATGTCTGAACGTCGGTGGCTCAGTGGAGTTCACCAGCACTCTCGCATCGCTAGCCGGTTGCCGCTTTTGCACGATGATTCGACGACAACGTCCAAGAGTAAATATTGGACCCATCATATCAAAAATTAATAAGAACCTCGATACGCACTTGAGTTCATATCTGAGTGATAATGTATATACCATTGCTGAGGAATTATTAAGATTCACATGCACTGTGTACAGGTAGAAAAAATCCTATAACAAAGTCTATCATAAGCAAGGTAACAATGCTACTATGTAACATGTAAAATACATATGTTTATTCATGTAAATTTTTTAAAGAAAGTTTGAAAATTTAAGATAATGTTCACTACATGTTTCGAAATACGTTTTAATGCTAATACCACTGTCAAACAAGTTTTTCTGAAGTCTAACCGTTATAATAGCAACAAAAACATATGCCGACTGCCAAGATAATAGTGTTGCTTAGGGCTTTGTTCTATGTAGGAACATATCAATACACGAACTGGCATTTCTTCGGCATTATTAATATATGTAATAGTATATTTAGTCTATTCAGAGTAGTGTTGCCCAACGGCCGTGAAAGCCGTCAGCGGGTTGGCCGAAAATTGCCGTGCCGTCGCGCAGCAGATGGGCATTCGGTTGGCTGTCGAGCTACCGTCCAGCCGGCCGCTGAGCTGTCGGAAAAATGGAGGGGGTCGATCGTTTACATTCATTTCATTATAACTCTTCCACTAGTTTTCACATCTGTCAGCATAAAGTAGGGGGGCGCCCCCTCCCACTGGTTTTGCGACGTCCCTGGATGGATATGCAAATTTTATTCGATAGGTAGGTTAAGTGCATAGTCTTTTCTTTTAGTGTAGTGTCCCGCTTTTGAGCATCGTTTATGCAGCTTGAGAATCAATATTCATTAAGCGTTATCTACATTTGCACGCACAGAATTCTTATTTCGCAGAACAATGTCAAACACTTCGATCTCGAATATGTTTTAGAATTCGGCGTTAGACAATTCATTGATTAAATCTTAGAACAGCAATAAGATAAAATTCAAGGCTGGTAACCTATAATAATAATTGCGTTAGGCATTAGCTATTTCATGCTTGAATTTCTGCGTGCCTTGTGTAATGTTAAACTTTTGCCGGGTCATTGAATTGAAACTGGATCGTCTGTCTGCTAGTTTCGTACATTGTACGATGGCCTTTAAGCCGTTTGCGTCGGAGCTGTTGCGCGATTCTTTTTTGCACGAAAGGGTTAAGACCGACATAGCGAACTCGATACTTGGGCAATGATTTACCAACCGTTTTTGCACAAAGTTTAAATTTTGTAAACAATCATTCATTCTGTATTGCACGTGTAAATTTTTCTTTTATATATTGCATATATATAATGTAATTTTTTAACTTTGAAAATTTATAACGATCATATTTAATTATAGATGTTTATGGTAATTGTTGTTGGGCCGAAGTATGATTATTATATTTTAAACAGGAAATCATTGAAAATGATGAAATGATTCACACTTTTCATCAAATGTATAATAGTACCGATTTGTTTGCCGCCGTGACGTTGTGAATTCCTGCTCAGTTAAAATTTTACTGGGAATTCTTGTTGGTATGGGCCGCGCCAGTACCACGATTTCGCTATGAAACTATTATGGGCTCGACGGGAGCGTAACCACCGCGGGAACAGAGGGTCCGGACCACACTACTTTTAGCCTGCTGGTGTCCATTTAAATCCTTGAACCGCAGTTTTGTCAATCAGCTATCACGTTTCAAATATACATATATATTATGCCTGTATCCGGCCCACCACTTTTCAACTTTCAATTGATAACTTTTTAGGACCCCTCCTCCCACCTCAGCTCTTCATTACCCCTTCAGGGTCGGCTGATCATTTCTTGGTGTCAGATACACGTTTTGGAATTATGTATTCAAAGCCTAGGGTACCACTAGGTCGCGGTATTAACCTAAGATGCTGCCTGCTGTGTTGACAAAACACAGTACACACCATTTCGAGCTTAAAGCTTTTTGTATGAGATCATGACTTAACGCAATCTGCTTAACTTCTGAAAGTTAAGAATTTCAACCTTTTAACGCCCGTATCAGTTTGTGTATTGTGTAATTTTTCACAAAATCAAGTCAGTGCCTCGAAATATAGTCGCACCGTACGGGCGCAAGCGGCGTACGCAAACAACCGGGCTATATAGGAGCTGTTGTTCGGTTCCTTAAGGAACCTCGCAAAACGAGCGAATAACGCCGCATGTGCAAACGCTGCGGTATAAAATCCGTTATCTCAAGGCGTCGCTTGACGTGCGTTGATGCCAACCGGCAAGAGTGCACACCAAATGGTTTAACATTCCTCTACCTTAATATACTTATTTAAGACGGTTACCGTCTTTGGTTTTGAGGCATTTCTCGTGACGTTGACTGTAACATATGGAACGATGAGCGAGTGATGATGTGTATATACGTGTTTTCCGAGGTTTTCAATTGGCACAAATTCAGATATTTTTGATAGCTGGTGCAATCATAAGTCAATGTGGGTACCCTCATCCAAATATTAGCGAGCTTTACACGAACCGAACGAAACCCGACAAATTTCAACGTGACCCGAACATAACATAATTCGAACTATTCACGATCTCTCATTGTGACTCTCCAACCTTTGATTACAATCCTACGATTTGTTATTTTGGCTTCGAAATTTGTTTTAGCAAATATATATACTTTTAATAACGATAGCGTGGTTTCGAAATAAAAAAATATTTTCCATTTTAAAGCGCTCATTTGCTCTTAAATTGGCAATTAAAATGTGCAATTCATAAAGCGAAAAAAGCTCTTTCAAGGCCATTCCATTCATAAAATTTTATACACCCGATATCTGAAATATATATATAATATATATAAATAATTGTGAAAAATAGTTTTGATATTAGTGTGACGATCCGAGTGTTGCTGAAAATCGATATATTTTACGGATATCTGTTGTGAAGTTTTAATGGTTTAAGTTTAAGTTGTTAGTATATTATTAGTAATAAAAATGATCCACTATTTAATGAAACTTTAAATTGAATTTAGCTATGCGTGAATTACATTTGTATATAAAACCAATAGATGACTGTTTTGTAGCATTATCAGCGAGAGCTGACATAGCGCAAGCCCTGAAGAGATGACAGTTCCGACACGGAAATTTGGTTTGTGTTTAGAGCAAGCTTCACGGCTGGGTGCTCTGGAACAACGTGGACTTAGTATCGCGCTCAACAACTTTATATATTTCGTCATATGCCCCGTAGACATGCGTTCAACTCTTCGTCGATTTAGAAATTCGAAATTTTTGTGATTGAAATCCTAAACTAAAAGGAATTATATGATGTGAAAAGTCTAATTTTCCGATCCAGAAATATGTTTGAATCATATAACAAAACAAACAATTTTACAGTGTACAAATCTTGATGACTTAATTTCAAATGTTTATATTATGCTTTCATTGTTATATGTTGTAATGAGAAATATTTTTGTAAAAATTATTGGATTTTACCTCTAGAATACGCAAATTTGATAATTTTTAAACAAGTTTGTGAATATTGGAATGATTTTTGAAAAATTCTTAATATTCGATTGCATGTGTGGTATAGAGGTCATAATTTCGGTCCGTGGCCGGACCACGCGGGCCACACCAGATTACGAACGGGTCGGGCCGAAATGTTGCAGATCCGGGATGGGCTGAGTCGGGCCAGCCCCGATTTCCAGCGGTCTATCCGAAAAATTTCGTTTCGTTCTCACTTCAGTCAAAGACCGAATGATAAGTACACGGTTCGGTAATCTTGAATACGGTTTAAGAATTTGTTGTCGGGCTCAATTAATATACGAGTTTTTATCTTATATCGCCCGTATCCTTTACATTGATCTTGCCTACACCCGATTACAAATGGACCGGGCCGAACTGTACCGAAATTTTGCTGCTCCGGGTCGGGGCGCGCCGAGCTCGATTTCAAACGGGCCTTTCCGAAAAATTTTGGCTCATTCTTACCTCTACTGTGATACAGGAAACGATGTGATGAAATAGTCAATTTCGGGTAGCTATATATAATTGTCACCGAAAATGTTGGATTCAGTTGAGTATCTAGCGTTTGACCAATGGGATGTTTCATTTCGCCAGCATGATCATCCCCTCTGACATATTTCTTAAGGAAACGACCTCCGTGTCGTGCCACTTGGTATTTGCTGCTTTCTGTACGTTATGATTTTTAAACTGGTATCCGTTCAACAGTGCAGGATATAAGTGTATAAGCTAAAGAGTATCCGAAGCAATACATCTGTCATTGGGCACATCAGTAAATTATGTGCCCAGTTGAGTGGATCCTCGTAAGGAAGCGGTTTTTCCGTGAAGCACCAGTAAAACGTGTCTTATGAACGACATGTACTATATATACTATTTATATATACGTAAAAAATTATACCCAGACGCTGCAGTTTCGCTTTAAATAGCCATCTCAGCTAAATTAGTGACAATTTATTTTAAATGAGTCTATTCAGAAGCAACAATAGGTCAATCTTAAATCATGTTCGTTAATAACAAGTTCTGTAATGGGTTTGAATTAATCACACCATGGCTAAAGAGTATCCGAAGCAATACATCTGTCATTGGGCACATCAGTAAATTATGTGCCCAGTTGAGTGGATCCCCGTAAGGAAGCGGTTTTTCCGTGAAGCCCCAGTAAAACGTGTCTTATCAACGACGTGTACTATGTAAAAAAATTTATTTAGTTGTTGGCTTGCGCTATTGCCGAAAGCGAAACGTCCGCATAGCAAAATAATTTTAAATAACGTAAGTGAAGTGCATGCTATGCCGTTATCGATATTTCGTCGCTTTAACATCATAGGTTATTTGCGACCTGTCATCAGGTACACACGGAAATCCCGGGCTTGAGCCAGTATTACCACAAAGAACTTTGAGGACTTCGTTCTAGATGACTAGATGATCGAATAAGTTAAAGTATATGAGTATGTTCGATAGCAATAATCCTCTATAAATTTTAATCATGGACTTTTGTTATAACTTAACAATTATAAATTGCCAACGTAAACTACTGTATGAATAATATATATTTCTAGAGTAATTTGAAATTAAATCCATTACTGCTACACCATAGCCGACCTCAGTCACAACAGCAGCAACAACAACAGCAGCAGGGCGAAACCAACTACAATCCATTGTTGTATCCACATTATATTGAATCAGTTGCTGACTCTGTGGTATCGCCGCTTTTGGTTCTATCACCGCCACCACCTCCGCCACCTCCAGCAGTATTATTACCAGGGGTCAGCGGGAATAACAACAATTTTAGCAGTAGTACTAGTAACTTGAGTGCAGCATTCGACGATCATTGTTGCATTAATTCCGCATTCAACAGTCATCATCAACGTCCTTGTGGATCATCATCATCATCATTACCGTCCTCACCACAATCATCAGTGCCCGTGTCGAATCCTGTTAGCGAACGAAACCATAATATCGACAAATTTGACGTTGCTAAAAAATTAGTGCCAAGAAACTCCATTCGGCGATCAGGAGTTGATCCTACACCGAATAATAATAGCCGCCGTCATCAAGAATCATTGTCATTGCAACAGCAGCAACTACAGCTAGTTGTTCCGCGAGGTCTACCATCGTTATCTTACAATAATTGTTGTTCTGAGACTACTGGTTCAAATAGCGATTGCAATCGGAACGTTTCGGACATCATGTCTCCGGGTATTATTGGCTATCCACCTGCAGCAACAATCCATGGCACCTATGGCATTCCGCTGTATCGCCTAGGCAACGGGCTTACGACGGTAAGTTTATATTGAAAACGTGGCCAACATTTGAAAAGCAAATATAAAAATCTACACCTTGCTCTGCTCCTAAAGGCAAATCATATTTCTGGCTATTTTGCGTTATTTTACATATCCAATAGCTCAGAAACGATTTAACTAGTTTGATTAATGTTGCTTTTAGTAAGTACGATGATTTTCCAGTATGCATATGATTCTACACTTTACTGTTGTACGTGTTTTCGTTCGTGAACGAGAAGTACGAAATATGTGTCAAACCTGAAGCATGTTAACAAATTATATCAGCTTTTAATATATATCATGTGTGAAAATTGCATTTAAAATTAAATTTTTTAAGAGAAAAAGAAACTAAAAGTTAAAAATTATTTTATTAAAAATTAATATAAAATATATACCAGAAGATTATAGAGTGTCTTTTTAATGTTATCATTTTTTTCTGTTGGAGCCCGTATTCCGGTTTTGTGTGGTATTTAGTTCAAAATTTTATTGAACTTCGTGTTATCGATCACATGCCTACCGTTTAACCCACAGCTCATGTAAATTTTTGTATTTACTGACTAAAATTTTGCGCTACTAGTGACATTTTGATAAAATCCAGAAATCGATTATCGATTAATATACTTCTTGAACATCAAATGTCTAACAAGAAATGACTGAATAGGATATAACTTATTACTTAAATCCAAATTTCGAAGTTAAAGCGCCGAAAAGTAGGCATTCGGAAATATTATTATTGCTGCCGCTTTCTAACTTTTCCGGAGGCATATCATGGAAGCCATTTATTACACGGTGTTTAGAAAAATATATACGTTATTTACCTATATCAAAATAGTTTGCATTCATATAGCCTGTGTGACAGATGAATGCAGCCTTTAATTAAGAAATACCCGCGTCACTAATTGTAATAGTACTCGAAACCAGGCACAATCTAATGTAAACGTATACCTTTGACTTTGAGCACCGTTGGAAAGCATAATTTAAATTTATTTTTTTAATTATATGGTTCATTTTAAAAGACTTGGAAATTTTTAATATTTTAGAATTATATACCCATTTGCCATATTTATATCTAAATTTGGTTATTGTAAATATTAACTTATTATAGAGGCATTAACAATCCTTAATTTTGGAGCTCAGCTGTATTTGAATTTGATTTTATATGGCTTTGGTTGTGTCCGCTTTTCAAATTTTTGATGAAAGTTGTTGCGCGATCCGTGTTATATAGTTTTCTTCCATTTCGCCAGTGCAGTGGAATGTTCAGTTGTAACAATTGTCTGAAACATGCTATAAACCCGATTTGAAAGATCATTTTGGCACCAAATTAATTTGGTCCAAACTATGTCGGAAACGGAGCAACGTCCTATCAAAAACGACCTCTGTCAGAGTACGCCAATTTATATCTGCTCGTTTTAGATGGGAAAACTTAAAACCGACAGGGTTTGACACTTTAAAGCAAATATTAAAAGGTCTTTCAATTTTAAACATTTTGCAGTAGTTACTATATATGTAATAGAGTGTCGCTTGCTCGATTTTTCATAACAGCGCCAGATTTTGGAAGTTAAATTAATTTTTGTGTTATTTTCTTCCGAAAATTTCCTAATTCTTTTACATAATGCTGTTCATATTTTTGACACGATTCAAAGTGTCAAAATTAATTTTTGAAATCGTCATCTCCAATCTGTTCTTGGATTCTAAACTTTCAAAATTTGTGGTCCCGATTTTCTTAAATAATCGTTGTGTTTTGCATATTTTAGAACGGCTTCGGTTCAACAAGCCGGGGCGGCCCTAGTCCAACATCTACATGTGGCGATGCAAAGAAACGCTGTCGACGACAAATCTTTACATTCGTGGCCTTCCTCCGAATACCACCGATAAAACGCTCGAAGAAATGTGCGCAGTCTATGGCAACATTTCGTCCACCAAAGCAATCCTTGACAAAGAGACCAATATATGCAAAGGTAGGCTTTGGTAGAACTGAGGGATATGGCTTCAGTTTCTGGTGGAACCGTCATATCAATACTTTGACGGAACAGTAAGTATCAGGGGTAAGTTGCTATTGGAGTGCAATCAAACCTTTGGAGGAACATCAGGGATTTGGTTAAAGCACCATTATGATCGGCGTGTCAGAGCTTTGGAGGAACAATTAAGGAACTGACTTAACGTACCACAGGAGTAATCTCAGCAAAGCTGTGGTGAAGTAGTAAGGATCTGCCTTAAATTGCCAGTATAGTGATCGCGTTGAATCTTTAGTGTAGCAGTATGTGATTTGGGTTAGCGTGCCACGTGATTTGTCTTATACTTTTGATAGAACAGTAGGGTTTTGGGTTAACGCCCCAGTGAACTGTTGGGGTCTGGATTAAATTAACAGCCCCCAGCCTGACAATGGTCAATTTTGAAGATGCAGCAGAAATTCTGGCACTATACAATTCAATAGGACGTGGCGATTCAGAAAATACCATTTAGGCCATACTTATCAGAAATATTTTTTCGAATTTTGGGTTCCCTCTTGCCCTTGATACTCAAAATATGCGAAAAAAATTCCAACAAATGCATGATTTTATATATTACTCGAACCGAATTGACTTACTGAGTCGAATCGTATTAATATCAGTTAGTTCATGGGGTCCGGAGTTATTTCTATTTATGTGAAATCCTAAGACTAACGCGTAGTAAGCCTATCCTAAGTCGTAAATGCCGTTTGAGAACCAAAAAATCTAGAAAAAGTTTTGTCATAAACGTTGCCGAAATAGGTAGTTTCTGAACCATCTCACGATGCTGAACTGAATGGTACCAAAGTTTCTGCTGTATCCACAAAATTGACCTATTTCAGGCTGGGGGTTCTACGAAAGACCAGGTTAATGCACTGAATGATTCGTCACACCACAGCATTGATGGAACGTTGATTTATTAGAGATGATGTGCCAGTGAAATTGTTGTACCAAATCTATGATGGAATAGGAGGGAATGTCAGTTGCCCTCGGAATTGTCTACCAAAGCTTTGATGGCAGAACAGTTGGAATCGGGCTAGGGTTCGACTAGAGTCGTCGTGCCAACAATATTGGTACGAGATAACGTGTGGTAAAAAGAGCTGTCCTCAAAATATATTCATAAAAAATTAATCAAAATACACATAAGTTTTTTATCGCAAACAATCCGTTGGCTTACAAGCAAAATTATTATAATCTTGTAAAATATTTCAAACATGTGAAAATTTTGTCACACTTGGTGAGGTGCAACACTTTGCGAGTCTCAATTTATTTTCTCATTTTCGCACACTGTCTATTGTTTTGGGAAGAGGAAAATTATTTGATTGTCTTAGAATAATATACTGTATATATAAATTCGATAATTTAAATATTTAAAAATTTTTTATTTTTCACAAAGGTCGTTATTAAAGACGAACCTTATTTTTAAAGCCTTTCAGCGGCATGTTCTGAAGGACAGAAAGGGAAGGTCTGTTATGGACAAAACGTATTGATCTGACGCAGAAAAATTTTCTAAACTTGTATTGTATATATCGGGAAAAGTATAAAGAAAATATACGTATACTTTATCATTTTTCACTTGTAGTTTGCTTTTACATTTTACTTTTATATTATTACAGCGAAATGATTTTTGCATTTCGTTTTAGGCTACGGGTTCGTCGATTTTGAATCTCCAGAAGCCGCAGAAAATGCCGTTAAAACACTTCAAAATGCTGGAATCCAAGCCCAAATGGCCAAAGTTAACGTGAGTTGTCGTTAGAGTTAATGTACCCGTTTGTCATATCTTTTTCATATTTTAAATCAGTTTGACGTAAATAAGTTTTCAACAACAACAGCAACTTTAAAAGTATTGCTATGTTTTCTAACGTTTAATGTGAAACAAGTATGGAAACGACTGCAGCCACTACCGACTATCGTCGGGGCTGGACTAGACAGATTTGGCCCAACTTTTCACAGTGCACATGCGCTAATAAAGCAGTATCATTAGGTATATACTACTATCACCCTGGTATGCACCCCCTTTGGTAGAAATTACCAGGTCATAACCGTACACTGCCAGTTTTAATATAATTTTCCATGTCGAAGATAACGTTTGAGCGATTTGGGGTCCGATTATTTGGCGCAAAATGTCGCCATATATATTTGCATAAAACCGAATGAATTAGGTTTGTCAATCGAACGATGTTGGCTACGTATCTACTAGCATTGGCATGTGTTTCATGTTAAGTGCAGAAACAACGACGTAGTTTGTAAAAAGTACGAAACCAATGAAAACACTTAGCTTCGAATGACCTTACTTTTGTTCAATTATACAACATAACCATAGTAATATTTACATATATATTATAGTACATATAAATTATATGTATATAGATATACTATTTAGATTCAAATAATACGTTTGTATCAATGAAATATGTAAATAATCATATGAATCTTTTATATAATAATTTTTAATCATTACCACGGCTGGCTATTATATTTTCGTTCTGAATTACGGCCTGACGTCATGTCGTATTCGTATAATTTTCCATGCGATTGTCCATTTACACTTTCGGCAAACTCACTGATGGGTTTTACAATGCAGAATTCAGAGTTATATCACACACAGCTAACGATTCTTTAGAGGGAGAGAGACAACCAAGATGAGTTAAGCATCGTTTATTCGTCTAACTTTTTGAAGATCAAAATTCGAACATGCAAACAAAAGTTTTCAGGTGCGGTTCATACCTTCAAAACTATTAGCAGCTCAAAATCTGAACAAAATTTGATCAGGCTTCATATGCAATTTTGACTGTAATATATATTAATTACGATATGTGCGATTGGCAAATTTTTTTAATTTTGTTCATAAATTTTCATGCCAAAACATTATTACGAAGCAGTGAGAATGTGTGAAGAGTGATTTAAATTATCTTCATGAACTCTCCACCAATAGATTTCAGATAATAACACACAGATTTCAATGTAAAATAGCTTAAAAACGCACTAAACCAATCTTCATCCGTGATTGATTGGTTATAGTATTATCTTTTGAAATTTTAAATGGTGTTCACACGTTCAAATTCACCAGTTTTGCAAAAAAATTGTGAAACACTTGCCTTCAACTGTTTTTCGGTTTGATCAAATTTTGATTTTGTTCTAATGTTTAAGTCACATTTTAAGCCTGAAGATTTGAACGTACGAACTCACCTTTTGGAAAGCTGTTTTTGGCTTTAATTGTTTGACTGCACAAATTTCAAGCGATTGTTATATTTATTTTATATTATTTGGCTATATTATTTATATATGTATTAAATAATGTAAATTAGCTTTTAAAGAAAATATTAACATTTATTGTTTTGTGTTAATTTTCAGGGAGTTTTTCGTGTCCAGAGGTTTGTTTTTGGTTAGCTAACTTTACCCTACAGTTTATACACATATATATGTTTGTTGTATAATATCAAATATATATTTTTATTTATGTTCAAATCATCCCATATGTTATTTGGAAGTGATGTCCGCAATGGCGAAAGCCCAACTGCCATGAGTAAAAATATTAAAAAAATAGTAGTTCAATTTTTTGACACTTTAGAATCTCATAAAATCTTAGCGTTTCTCTTTGCTATAGGGAATATCAATAATATCACTAAATTAGTAAATTTACCTTACCTGGTTTTACCAAAGTGTACTTGGCGAAGTCTACCGAACAAATGAAGAGTTTATATGAGTCAAAACGGTTTTTCCGAGGCATAGATGAAGCTTCTTCCTACGAGATGTGTGATCGTAACTTAAGTTATAAACGCCAAACTGCGGTTGTTGGAATTAACAAAATAATATTTTATTTTCGTCTATCTCTGTTATCGTTGAAATATCGAATTTTCTATTAGTCTTTTAGACAAATTCGTATTTAAAAAGTTTGTGGAGACATCGTATCACAGATGTATATATACGAACGCTTAATCAAGTCGACATGTTTATTAAGGTATTACATGATACAAATATAGCTACTATATCATTAATTGATAACATAGCTCAACTCAGGAGACATTAGCATACTGGTATCATCCAAAAGTTTAAGTTGCTCGACAATAGCAACTCACTGTAAAAACCATGAAGCGAAAAAGTGAGGTTTCAAAACAGAATGTAAAATCACCAAGAGCTGAATAGTGCAGTCAGTTTAAGATGTATAGTGTAAATATCCAATGGAAACGTGATAGCAGATTTGCGAAACAGCGGGTCGATCTTCTTGTTAGACGGATCCACGCAATCGAAATAGAGGACGTTTGAACTCCTGTTGCCCCCCGTGGTTGGTAGGTCTTGATGGAAACCCATGGTCTTATCATAAAACAATTTTATTTAGTGTAATTACTGCGGTGAATGGCTTAGTTAACTGGGGGTTTGCTGTGAATATGATGTTAAAATGACGCAATATCATTTACATTTTTGTATTACTTTACACATTAACAAAGTGACATGTTGAGTATAAAGTTAGACCGTGTTACCAAAATCAAGGATTGCGTAGTTTTGACGTAACGTTGCATCTTTGTCTCGGTATGTAGTCGTTGTATTGAGTACACATTGCAGTGTGAACACAACGTTTATTAGCTGTATATGCGAGAGTCATAGTGTAGAAAATTTAGGCCAAATAGTTTTCTGTTACACACGTAATTGATCATATATCAGATCAATGAAGTGCAAAATGGAGAAACATCCGAAAATTGAGGCTGAGAATCGTTCTGAGTTTTTTAAAGCAGGATTTTTGGTTAATGAAATAAAATATCAGTTAGCAAAACTCCACTGGAACGGAATATTATGGATGATGGGCTGAAAAAAATTGTGATAGATATGCAAGTGTTTGGGAGCCTTTGGTACCGGAACTCAGAAAGGCGACGCAGTAAATAATATCCTACAGATTTCGTTGCAGAGAAGTTCTGAGGTCAACATAATGAGTGCTTGGATCGGTGGGTTATTTTAGTTTTGGCAAGTTATGTATAGAGTGCTGGTAACATTTCAGCACGGTAGCCCAGTTCAGCCTACAGCATTTCCTCTGGTGCTTCTAGTACGTACTGAATAGTAAGTATTACCAAATGTTAGAAATGTATTATATTTCCATAAAACTGTTCAAATAGAGTATATTCCTTAAAACTTATAACCAGGTACATCACAAAAGTTTTTTTATATATCTAAATAAGATATCTAAAATTTTAGAGAAATTTTAGTCCCTTCCTTTAATGCCGGTTCTAATTGGCCGATTTTGAAGGTAGAACGATTATTTTGGTATATACCATTCGATTGGACCTTGACGCGCTGACTCAGAAAATATTTGTTTCGGCTACATCTATAATAATTTTTTTAGAATTTTTATGTTACCAAAATTTTTGAAAAAAACTTTCTCGACAAATGTTAAAATTATATACCATTCGAACCACATTGATGTACTGATTTTAATGGGGAAATTAGCGGTATTGGTTCATGGGTAAGGTGCTACTCCGATTTATGAAGCGTATAAGCCTTAATGTAAGCCTAAATTGTTAATACATGAACCAATTTCTCTCATTTCAGACCATTCAGGAATTTTTGAAGAAGGCTCATTAGCCCCTTCAATTCTCGACCGCCAGGAAGTCCGGCGTGTGGGAGTTTTGGCAGAAAATAGTGAGAGTGGGAACAATCTGAGAAAAAGGAAAAATTTATCACCAGTTGGCAAAAATCACTCCAGCGACCATCCCCCAAAGCCGGTGGACCTGTGGACCTTAACCCATCCCTTGACCAACAAAGTTTTCTCATCATGCTCAAAAGGTTCGATTTTTACAAATGTTTGATGACCCGATTGGAGGGCTGACGGGGGGTGGCTCGGGCCTTCCTCTGTATCCCGCTAGTGTTCTTTTCAGCACATCAATGTGTTTCCAAAATATAAAAATTGTAGGGTTATCAAAAAATAGTTTAGAAACTTTTGGGCACTAAGATTAGCTTCAAAAATCGAGAAAAATTGAAAAAACTATGATATAAATGGATATATTGCGACCAGCTTGCCGATTCGAACTGTATCAAAATTATCACTGGATCTTTCAAAAATGCCCACTTTCGGGCTCAGTATTAAACCGAAAGACGTAAAAACCTTCAGCGCGAAATCCGGAGATATTTGCTTAATATTTCAGTTCTATGCGAGAATAAAGGACATAGAGTTAATGAAATTTGACTAAGAATATATTGGAATAATTGTTCACTCCGGTGTATTCGCGCGCAGGTACAGCACCTGTTCAGTTCGATGTCCAATATGTCGGCGTTCTCTAGCGCTATTCCTTATAAGATTACATTTGTTTCTGAATCACTGCTTGACGCAGAGTCACTGCTATTCAGTTTTATAGGCTACCATGGTTGCTTTCTACATTTGTGTTAAAGAAAAGTTACCTTAACCTGATCCGGCTTTTTATGATGGTGCTAACAACGTTGGTCCCACGATTTTCCAGTTGTAAGAGAAGCTCGTGACTAGTTAGCTGCCTAATTTTTTGTTGAGCACAAACAAGGTATTTTGAGCAGAACTGTTACGTAGTACATTAGCCGATTACCTTGTTGCAGGAACATTGGCTGATATAAATTTATATATAGTTGCTTTGAATTTCTGTTACACGACACAACAGTGAAGTTGGCCAAATGAAGTCTAATATTCGATTTTGAAGTAACACGTCGAAGGAGCGAAATTTTAGTTTCTTACGTCTCAACTTCAAAAAATTTTCAACTGCACAATGTTTGGTCTGTCGGGACACATCCCCCGTACGCATTATCTATGCCCTTACGTGGTAGCACCCTGTTCTACTAGTCGATTGTCCGTTGGCCACATGATTTGATGATATAATTGCAATTGTTTAAGCGTTTCGGGCATTTTACCCGCATTCTCACTTGTTTGTCGGACAATTATAGAAATTTTGCACGAATTATTAGATTGTAAAAAAATTTCCTGTTAGAAGATTTTCGTTTCCTAAAATAACTTTTCGGTAATTTTTACCGCAATTCCACAATGTTGTTACATGCAATTATGTTATTTATTTTAAGCATATTTTTTAATTTTAGCAAATTTACCTTTGGTTTACCGCTAACCGTTTCATTATTTACGCTAGTTATGGTCAGCGGCGCAGCATTATTGTCAAGAATGGGGGCGGTACGCAAGTTTCTGTAGAACATTACGGGGAGCTCCGCCATTGCTGCGCCTTTGGTATTATGTCTTATCGAAATATATACCTTTTTATAGTTAGTGTTTTTGTATCTATTTATATATTTATTTATAACTATTATGGCAGTTATGGCGTGGTAATATTATCTCTCTCGTCTCGTACAATAATGTTATGGTTGTGTTGGCTAAAACTCATTCATTGCATGAACCAAATACATAAATTTATATATAGCGTGCCGGGTCGGAAAAGTCTGTGATCATCCAAGAAATCCATTAAAATTTGGGAATAATTATGTGATTTCAGATTTCCAAAAATGGAGTAAATTTTTGGATCTGAGTCGACTCTGTCTAGTCTCGATGATACGATTCTGCAGATGGCGTTATTGCCTGATTAGATGGGGTCCCACAGTGTTTTAATAGATATCGCAGTCGGGTCAGGTCGTCCCTTGTCAAAAACCGGGCTCGTGCCTTCGGGTCATACTCGGGTCCACCGGTGGACCCAAAATGGAACCGCTTATCATGCTCTAACTGCTCCAAGTACAAAATTTTGCACATTCCTACGTAAGCTTTGTTGGACCCAGCTGTGATCAATGAAAACGCTCGTGTAATTAAATGTGCTATAAATACGTATAAGTACATCGAAAAATATACTGAACCACGAACACATATTTATAAACATCTTTTACTGTTTTTATTCCGGATAATTTATGCTGCACATACAGAATATGTATCGTGAGAGACTGCAATCGGGTCTGGATCGTCGAATTGCCGGGTCAGTGTGGTTTGAAAATTTGGACCGATTACTCCAGTTTTTAAGCTGTCTATAAACATTTTAAATTTCGGGTATGGACGTAATTTCCGGCTGGTCCTGCACGCAGTGAACTATTGCAGTTGAGTGTCCAATATCTCAACGAAAATATAAGCTTTTGTAGCGTACAGCCTAGTCAGTAACCACATTGACTAAGAACGAGTTTAGCTAGCCAAAGTTACGCGGCGATGAATTGAAAACCATAATTTTCGCAGATGGTCGGTTGACCCGATTTGCAGTCTCTCACGATACATATTCTGTATGTGCAGCATAAATTATCCGGAATAAAACAGTAAAAGATGTTTATAAATATGTGTTCGTGGTTCAGTATATTTTTCG
This sequence comes from Trileptium ribeirensis, assembly GCA_030248225.1. Taxonomy (NCBI): domain Eukaryota; kingdom Metazoa; phylum Nematoda; class Enoplea; order Enoplida; family Thoracostomopsidae; genus Trileptium; species Trileptium ribeirensis. Next base: position 70,256 of record JASANE010019462.1, read on the forward strand.
ATGTACTTATACGATATCACAGCACATTTAATTACACGAGCGTTTTCATTGATCACAGCTGGGTCCAACAAAGCTTACGTAGGAATGTGCAAAATTTTGTACTTGAGCAGTTAGAGCATGATAAGCGGTTCCATTTTGGGTCCACCGGTGGACCCGAGTATGACCCGAAGGCACGAGCCCGGTTTTTGACAAGGGACGACCTGACCCGACTGCGATATCGATGAAACACTGTGGGACCCCATCTAATCAGGCAATAACGCCATCTGCAGAATCGTATCATCGATACGTAACAGAGTCGCACTTGAGATTGAAAAATTTACTCCATTTTTGGAAATCTGAAATCACATAATTATTCCCAAATTTTAATGGATTTCTTGGATGATCACAGACTTTTCCGACCCGGCACGCTATATATAAATTTATGTATTTGGTTCATGCAATGAACCAAGTTTTAGCCAACACAACCATAACATTATTGTACGAGACGAGAGATAATATTACCACGCCATAACTGCCATAATAGTTATAAATAAATATATAAATAGATACAAAATCACCAACTATAAAAAGGTATATATTTCGATAAGACATAATACCAAAGGCGCAGCAATGGCGGAGCTCCCCGTAATGTTCTACATAACTTGGCAACCGCCCCCATCTCTTAACAATAATGCTGCGCCGCTGACCATAACTAGCGTAAATAATGAAACGGTTAGCGGTAAACCAAAGGTAAATTTGCTAAAATTAAAAAATATGCTTAAAATAAATAACATAATTGCATGTAACAACATTGTGGAATTGCGGTAAAAATTACCGAAAAGTTATTTTAGGAAACGAAAATCTTCTAACAGGAAATTTTTTTACAATCTAATAATTCGTGCAAAATTTCTATAATTGTCCGACAAACAAGTGAGAATGCGGGTAAAATGCCCGAAACGCTTAAACAATTGCAGTTATATCATCAAATCATGTGGCCAACGGACAATCGACTAGTAGAACAGGGTGCTACCACGTAAGGGCATAGATAATGCGTACGGGGGATGTGTCCCGACAGACCAAACATTGTGCAGTTGAAAATTTTTTGAAGTTGAGACGTAAGAAACTAAAATTTCGCTCCTTCGACGTGTTACTTCAAAATCGAATATTAGACTTCATTTGGCCAACTTCACTGTTGTGTCGTGTAACAGAAATTCAAAGCAACTATATATAAATTTATATCAGCCAATGTTCCTGCAACAAGGTAATCGGCTAATGTACTACGTAACAGTTCTGCTCAAAATACCTTGTTTGTGCTCAACAAAAAATTAGGCAGCTAACTAGTCACGACTTCTCTTACAACTGGAAAATCGTGGGACCAACGTTGTTAGCACCATCATAAAAAGCCGGATCAGGTTAAGGTAACTTTTCTTTAACACAAATGTAGAAAGCAACCATGGTAGCCTATAGAACTGAATAGCAGTGACTCTGCGTCAAGCAGTGATTAGGAAACAAGTGTAATCTTATAAGGAATAGCATAGAGAACGCCGATATATTGGACATCGAACTGAACAGGTGCTGTACCTGCGCGCGAATACACCGGAGTGAACAATTATTCCAATATATTCTTAGTCAAATTTCATTAACTCTATGTCCTTTATTCTCGCATAGAACTGAAATATCAAACAAATATCTCCGGTTCGCCTGAAGGTTTTTACGTCTTTCGGTTTAATACTGAGCCCGAAAGTGGGCATTTTTGAAGATCCAGTGATAATTTTGATACAGTTCGAATCAGCAAGCTGGTCGCAATATATCCATTTATATCATAGTTTTTCAATTTTTCTCGATTTTTGAGCTAATCCTTAGTGCCCAAAAGTTTCTAAACTATTTTTGATAACCCTACAATTTTATATATTTGGAAACGCATTGATGTGCTGAAACGAACACTAGCGGATACAGAGGAAGGCCCGAGCCACCCCCCGTCAGCCCTCAATCGGGTCATCAAACATTTGTAAAAATCGAACCTTTTGAGCATGATAAGAAAACTTTGTTGGTCAAGGATGGGTTAAGGTCCACAGGTGTCGGGGCCACCGGCTTTGGGGGATAGATGGTCGCTGGAGTGATTTTTGCCAACTGGCGATAAATTTTTCCTTTTTCTCAGATTGTTCCCACTCTCACTATTTCTGCCAAAATTTCCACACGCCGGACTTCCTGGCGGTGGAGCATTCAGGAGCTAATGAGCCTTCTTCAAAAATTCCTGAATGGTGTGAAAATGAGAGAAATTGGTTCATGTATTAACAATTTAGGCTTACATTAAGGCTTATACGCTTCATAAATCGGAGTAGCACCTTACCCAGTGAACCAATACCGCTAATTTCCCATTAAAATCAGGTCATCAATGTGGTTCGAATGGTATATAATTTTACACATTTGTCGAGAAAGTTTTTTTCAAAAATTTTGGTAACATAAAAATTCTAAAAAAATTAGTTATAGATGTAGCCGAAACAAATATTTTCTGAGTCAGCGCGTCGAGAGGTCCAATCGAATGGTATATACCAAAATAATCGTTCTACCTTCAAAATCGGCCAATTAGAACCGGCATTAAAGGAAGGGACTAAAAATTTCTCTCAAAATTTTAGATATCTTATTTAGATATATAAAAAAACTTTTGTGATGTACCTGGTTATAAGTTTTAAGGAATATACTCTATTTGAACAGTTTTATGGAAATATAATACATTTCTAACATTTGGTAATACTTACTATTCAGTACGTACTAGAAGCACCAGAGAAATGCTGTAGGCTGAACTGGGCTACCGTGCTGAAATGTTACCAGCACTCTATACATAACTTGCCAAAACTAAAATAACCCACCAATCCAAGCACTCATTATGTTGACCTCAGAACTTCTCTGCAACGAAATCTGTAGGATATTATTTACTGCGTCGCCTTTCTGAGTTCCGGTACCAAAGGCTCCCAAACACTTGCATATCTATCACAATTTTTTTCAGCCCATCATCCATAAATATTCCGTTCCAGTGGAGATTTGCTAACTGATATTTTATTTCATTAACCAAAAATCCTGCTTTAAAAAACTCAGAACGATTCTCAGCCTCAATTTTCGGATGTTTCTCCATTTTGCACTTCATTGATCTGATATATGATCAATTACGTGTGTAACAGAAAACTATTTGGCCTAAATTTTCTACACTATGACTCTCGCATATACAGCTAATAAACGTTGTGTTCACACTGCAATGTGTACTCAATACAACGACTACATACCGAGACAAAGATGCAACGTTACGTCAAAACTACGCAATCCTTGATTTTGGTAACACGGTCTAACTTTATACTCAACATGTCACTTTGTTAATGTGTAAAGTAATACAAAAATGTAAATTATATTGCGTCATTTTAACATCATATTCACAGCAAACCCCCAGTTAACTAAGCCATTCACCGCAGTAATTACACTAAATAAAATTGTTTTATGATAAGACCATGGGTTTCCATCAAAGACCTACCAACCACGGGGGGCAACAGGAGTTCAAACGTCCTCTATTTAGATTGCGTGGATCCGTCTAACAAGAAGATCGACCCGCTGTTTCGCAAATCTGCTATCACGTTTCCATTGGATATTTACACTATACATCTTAAACTGACTGCACTATTCAGCTCTTGGTGATTTTACAATTCTGTTTTGAAACCTCACTTTTCGCTTCATGGTTTCTACAGTGAGTTGCTATTGTCGAGCAACTTAAACTTTTGGATGATACCAGTATGCTAATGTCTCCTGAGTTGAGCTATGTTATCAATTAATGATATAGTATCGCTATATTTGTATCATGTAATACCTTAGTAAACATGTTGAGTTGATTTAAGCGTTCGTATATATACATCTGTGATACGATGTCTCCACAAACTTTTTTAATACGAATTTGTCTAAAATACTGATCAGAAAATTCGATATTTCAACGATAACAGAGATAGACGAAAAATAAAATATTATTTTGTTAATTCCCAACAACCGCAGTTTGGCGTTTGATAACTTAAGTTACGATCACACATCTAGTAGGAAGAAGCTTAATTATGCCTCGGAAAAACCCGTTTTGACTCATATAAACTCTTCATTTGTTCGGTAGACTTCGCCAAGTACACTTTGGTCAATCCCGGTAAGATCAATTTACTAATTTAGTGATATTATTGATATTCCCCTTTAGCAAAGAAAACGCTAAGATTTTATCATTCTGAAGTGTCAAAAATTGAACTACTATTTTTTTAATATTTTTTACTCATGGCAGTTGGGGTTTCGCCATTGCGGACATCACTTCCAAATAACATATGAGATAATTAGAACATAAATAAAAATATATATTTGATATTATACAACAAACATATATATGTGTATAAACTGTTGGGTAAAGTTAGCTAACCAAAAACGAACCTCTTGAGACACGAAAAACTCCCTGAAAATTAACACAAAACAATAATGTTAATATTTTCTTTAAAAGCTAATTTACATTATTTAATACATATATAAATAATATAGCCAAATAATATAAAATAAATATAACAATCGCTTGAAATTTGTGCAGTCAAACAATTCTAAAGCCAAAAACAGCTTTCCAAAGGTGCGTTCGTACGTTCAAATCTCCAGCTTAAAATGTGACTTAAACATTTGAACAAAATCAAAATTTGATCAAACCGAAAAACAGTTGAAGGCAAGTGTTTCGCAATTTTTTTGCAAAACTGGTGAATTTGAACGTGTGAACACCATTTAAAATTTCAAAAGATAATACTATAACCAATCAATCACGGATGAAGATTGGTTTAGTGCGTTTTAAGCTATGTTACATTGAAATCTGTGTGTTATTATCTGAAATCTATTGGCTGGAGAGTTCATGAAGATAATTTAAATCACTCTTCGCACACATTCCACTGCTTCGTAATAATGTTTGGCATGAAAATTTATGAACAGAATCTAAAAAAATTTGCCAATCGCACATATCGTAATTAATATATATTACAGTCAAAATTGCATATGAAGCCTGATCAAATTTTGTTCAGATTTTGAGCTGCTAATAGTTTTGAAGGTATGAACCGCACCTGAAAACTTTTGTTTGCATGTTCGAATTTTGATCTTCAAAAAGTTAGACGAATAAACGATGCTTAACTCATCTTGGTTGTCTCTCTCCCTCTAAAGAATCGTTAGCTGTGTGTGATATAACTCTGAATTCTGCATTGTAAAACCCATCAGTGAGTTTGCCGAAAGTGTAAATGGACAATCGCATGGAAAATTATACGAATACGACATGACGTCAGGCCGTAATTCAGAACGAAAATATAATAGCCAGCCGTGGTAATGATTAAAAATTATTATATAAAAATTACCATATGATTATTTACATATTTCATTGATACAAACGTATTATTTGAATCTAAATAGTATATCTATATACATATAATTTATATGTACTATAATATATATGTAAATATTACTATGGTTATGTTGTATAATTGAACAAAAGTAAGGTCATTCGAAGCTAAGTGTTTTCATTGGTTTCGTACTTTTTACAAACTACGTCGTTGTTTCTGCACTTAACATGAAACACATGCCAATGCTAGTAGATACGTAGCCAACATCGTTCGATTGACAAACCTAATTCATTCGGTTTTATGCAAATATATGGCGACATTTTGCGCCAAATAATCGGACCCCAAATCGCTCAAACGTTATCTTCGACATGGAAAATTATATTAAAACTGGCAGTGTACGGTTATGACCTGGTAATTTCTACCAAAGGGGGTGCATACCAGGGTGATAGTAGTATATACCTAATGATCTGCTTTATTAGCGCATGTGCACTGTGAAAAGTTGGGCCAAATCTGTCTAGTCCAGCCCCGACGATAGTCGGTAGTGGCTGCAGTCGTTTCCATACTTGTTTCACATTAAACGTTAGAAAACATAGCAATACTTTTAAAGTTGCTGTTGTTGTTGAAAACTTATTTACGTCAAACTGATTTAAAATATGAAAAAGATATGACAAACGGGTACATTAACTCTAACGACAACTCACGTTAACTTTGGCCATTTGGGCTTGGATTCCAGCATTTTGAAGTGTTTTAACGGCATTTTCTGCGGCTTCTGGAGATTCAAAATCGACGAACCCGTAGCCTAAAACGAAATGCAAAAATCATTTCGCTGTAATAATATAAAAGTAAAATGTAAAAGCAAACTACAAGTGAAAAATGATAAAGTATACGTATATTTTCTTTATACTTTTCCCGATATATACAATACAAGTTTAGAAAATTTTTCTGCGTCAGATCAATACGTTTTGTCCATAACAGACCTTCCCTTTCTGTCCTTCAGAACATGTCGCTGAAAGGCTTTAAAAATAAGGTTCGTCTTTAATAACGACCTTTGTGAAAAATAAAAAATTTTTAAATATTTAAATTATTGAATTTATATATACAGTATATTATTCTAAGACAATCAAATAATTTTCCTCTTCCCAAAACAATAGACAGTGTGCGAAAATGAGAAAATAAATTGAGCTCGCAAAGTGTTGCACCTTACCAAGTGTGACAAAATTTTCACATGTTTGAAATATTTTACAAGATTATAATAAATTTGCTTGTAAGCCATGAATTAATTGCGATACAAACTTATGTGTATTTTGATCAATTTTTTATGAATATATTTTGAGGACAGCTCTTTTTACCACACGTTATCTCGTACCAATATTGTTGGCACGACGACTCTAGTCGAACCCTAGCCCGATTCCAACTGTTCTGCCATCAAAGCTTTGGTAGACAATTCCGAGGGCAACTGACATTCCCTCCTATTCCATCATAGATTTGGTACAACAATTTCACTGGCACATCATTTCTAATAAATCAACGTTCCATCAATGCTGTGGTGTGACGAATCATTTAGTGCATTAACCTGGTCTTTCGTAGAACCTCCAGCCTGAAATAGGTCAATTTTGTGGATACAGCAGAAACTTTGGTACCATTCAGTTCAGCATCGTGAGATGGTTCAGAAACTACCTATTTCGGCAACGTTTATGACAAAACTTTTTCTAGATTTTTTGGTTCTCAAACGGCATTTACGACTTAGGATAGGCTTACTACGCGTTAGTCTTAGGATTTCACATAAATAGAAATAACTCCGGACCCCATGAACTAACTGATATTAATACGATTCGACTCAGTAAGTCAATTCGGTTCGAGTAATATATAAAATCATGCATTTGTTGGAATTTTTTTCGCATATTTTGAGTATCAAGGGCAAGAGGGAACCCAAAAAATCGAAAAACATTTCTGATAAGTATGGCCTAAATGGTATTTTCTGAATCGCCACGTCCTATTGAATTGTATAGTGCCAGAATTTCTGCTGCATCTTCAAAATTGACCATTGTCAGGCTGGGGGCTGTTAATTTAATCCAGACCCCAACAGTTCACTGGGGCGTTAATCCAAAACCCTACTGTTCTATCAAAAGTATAAGACAAATCACGTGGCACGCTAACCCAAATCACATACTGCTACACTAAAGATTCAACGCGATCACTATACTGGCAATTTAAGGCAGATCCTTACTACTTCACCACAGCTTTGCTGAGATTACTCCTGTGGTACGTTAAGTCAGTTCCTTACTGTTCCTCCAAAGCTCTGACACGCCGATCATAATGGTGCTTTAACCAAATCCCTGATGTTCCTCCAAAGGTTTGATTGCACTCCAATAGCAACTTACCCCTGATACTTACTGTTCCGTCAAAGTATTGATATGACGGTTCCACCAGAAACTGAAGCCATATCCCTCAGTTCTACCAAAGCCTACCTTTGCATATATTGGTCTCTTTGTCAAGGATTGCTTTGGTGGACGAAATGGTGCCATAGACGGCGCACATTTCTTCGAGCGTTTTATCGGTGGTATTCGGAGGAAGGCCACGAATGTAAAGATTTGTCGTCGACAGCGTTTCTTTTGCATCGCCACATGTAGATGTTGGACTAGGGCCGCCCCGGCTTGTTGAACCGAAGCCGTTCTAAAATATGCAAAACACAACTATTATTTAAGAAAATCGGGACCACAAATTTTGAAAGTTTAGAATCCAAGAACAGATTGGAGATGACGATTTCAAAAATTAATTTTGACACTTTGAATCGTATCAAAAATATGAACAGCATTATGTAAAAGAATTAGGAAATTTTCGGAAGAAAATAACACAAAAATTAATTTAACTTCCAAAATCTGGCGCTGTTATGAAAAATCGAGCAAGCGACACTCTATTACATATATAGTAACTACTGCAAAATGTTTAAAATTGAAAGTCCTTTTAATATTTGCTTTAAAGTGTCAAACCCTGTCGGTTTTAAGTTTTCCCATCTAAAACGAGCAGATATAAATTGGCGTACTCTGACAGAGGTCGTTTTTGATAGGACATTGCTCCGTTTCCGACATAGTTTGGACCAAATTAATTTGGTGCCAAAATGATCTTTCAAATCGGGTTTATAGCATGTTTCAGACAATTGTTACAACTGAACATTCCACTGCACTGGCAAAATGGAAGAAAACTATATAACACGGATCGCGCAACAACTTTCATCAAAAATTTGAAAAGCGGACACAACCAAAGCCATATAAAATCAAATTCTAATCCAGCTGAGCTCCAAAATTAAGGATTGTTAATGCCTCTATAATAAGTTAATATTTACAATAACCAAATTTAGATATAAATATGGCAAATGGGTATATAATTCTAAAATATTAAAAATTTCCAAGTCTTTTAAAATGAACCATATAATTAAAAAAATAAATTTAAATTATGCTTTCCAACGGTGCTCAAAGTCAAAGGTAGACGTTTACATTTATTGTGCCTGGTTTTGAGACTATTACAATTAGTGACGGGGGTATTTCCTTAATTGAAGGCTGCATTCATCTGTCACACAGGCTATATGAATACAAACTATTTTGATATAGGTAAATAACGTATATATTTTTCTAAACACCGTGTAATAAATGGCTTCCAATGTGATATGCCTCCGGAAAAGTTAGAAAGCGGCAGCAATAATAATATTTCCGAATGCCTACTTTTCGGCGCTTTAACTTCGAAATTTGGATTTAAGTAATAATTTATATCCTATTCAGTCATTTCTTGTTAGACATTTGATGTTCAAGAAGTATATTAATCGATAATCGATTTCTGGATTTTATCAAAATGTCACTAGTAGCGCAAAATTTTAGTCAGTAAATACAAAAATTTACATGAGCTGTGGGTTAAACGGTAGGCATGTGATCGATAACACGAAGTTCAATAAAATTTTGAACTAAATACCACACAAAACCGGAATACGGGCTCGCAACAGAAAAAAATGATAACATTAAAAAGACACTCTATAATCTTCTGGGTATATATTTTATATTAATTTTTAATAAAATAATTTTTAACTTTTAGTTTCTTTTTCTCTTAAAAAATTTAATTTTAAATGCAATTTTCACACATGATATATATTAAAAGCTGATATAATTTGTTAACATGCTTCAGGTTTGACACATATTTCGTACTTCTCGTTCACGAACGAAAACACGTACAACAGTAAAGTGTAGAATATATATGCATACTGGAAAATCATTCGTACTTACTCAAAAGCAACATTAATCAAACTAATTAAGTTTTCTGAGCTATTGGATATGTAAAATAACGCAAAATAGCCAGAAATATGATTTGCCTTTAGGAGCAGAGCAAGGTGTAGATTTTTATATTTGCTTTTCAAATGTTGGCCACGTTTTACAATATAAACTTACCGTCGTAAGCCCGTTGCCTAGGCGATACAGCGGAATGCCATAGGTGCCATGGATTGTTGCTGCAGGTGGATAGCCAATAATACCCGGAGACATGATGTTGCAGAAACGTTCCGATTGCAATCGCTATTTGAACCAGTAGTTTATACAGAACAAAGATTATTGTAAGATAACGATGGTAGACCTCGCGGAACAACTAGCTGTAGTTGCTGCTGTTGCAATGACAAATGATTCTTGATGACGGCGACTATTATTATTCGGGTGTAGGATCAACTCCTGATCGCGAATGGAGTTTACTTGGCACTAATTTTTTAGCAACGTCAACTTTGTCGATATTATGGTTTCGTTCGCTAACAGGATTCGACACGGGCACTGATGATTGTGGTGAGGGACGGTAATGATGATGATGATGATCCACAAGGACGTTGATGTACTGTTCAATGCGGAATTAATGCAACAATGATCGTCCAATGCTGCACTCAAGTTACTAGTACTACTGCTAAAATTGTTGTTATTCCGCTGACCCCTGGTAATAATACTGCTGGAGGTGGCGGAGGTGGTGGCGGTGATAGAACCAAAAGCGGCGATACCACAGAGTCAGCAACTGATTCAATATAATGTGGATACAACAATGGGTATTGTAGTTGGTTTCGCCCTGCTGCTGTTGTTGTTGCTGCTGTTGTGACTGAGGTCGGCTATGGTGTAGCAGTAATGGATTTAATTTCAAATTACTCTAGAAATATATATTATTCATACAGTAGTTTACGTTGGCAATTTATAATTGTTAAGTTATAACAAAAGTCCATGATTAAAATTTATAGAGGATTATTGCTATCGAACATATTCATATACTTTAAGTTATTCGATCATCTAGTCATCTAGAACGAAGTCCTCAAAGTTCTTTGTGGTAATACTGGCTCAAGCCCGGTATTTCCGTGTGTACCTGATGACAGGTCGCAAATAACCTATGATGTTAAAGCGACGAAATATCGATAACGGCATAGCATGCACTTAGCTTACGTTATTTAAAATTATTTTGCTATGCGGACGTTTCGCTTTCGGCAATAGCGCAAGCCAACAACTAAATAAATTTTTTTACATAGTACACGTCGTTGATAAGACACGTTTTACTGGGGCTTCACGGAAAAACCGCTTCCTTACGGGGATCCACTCAACTGGGCACATAATTTACTGATGTGCCCAATGACAGATGTATTGCTTCGGATACTCTTTAGCCATGGTGTGATTAATTCAAACCCATTACAGAACTTGTTATTAACGAACATGATTTAAGATTGACCTATTGTTGCTTCTGAATAGACTCATTTAAAATAAATTGTCACTAATTTAGCAGAGATGGCTATTTAAAGCGAAACTGCAGCGTCTGGGTATAATTTTTTACGTATATATAAATAGTATATATAGTACATGTCGTTCATAAGACACGTTTTACTGGTGCTTCACGGAAAAACCGCTTCCTTACGAGGATCCACTCAACTGGGCACATAATTTACTGATGTGCCCAATGACAGATGTATTGCTTCGCATACTCTTTAGCTTATACACTTATATCCTACACTGTTGAACGGATACCAGTTTAAAAATCATAACGTACAGAAAGCAGCAAATACCAAGTGGCACGACACGGAGGTCGTTTCCTTAAGAAATATGTCAGAGGGGATGATCATGCTGGCGAAATGAAACATCCCATTGGTCAAACGCTAGATACTCAACTGAATCCAACATTTTCGGTGACAATTATATATAGCTACCCGAAATTGACTATTTCATCACATCGTTTCCTGTATCACAGTAGAGGCAAGAATGAGCCAAAATTTTTCGGAAAGGCCCGTTTGAAATCGAGCTTCGGCGCGCCCCGACCCGGAGCAGCGAAATTTTCGGTACAGTTCGGCCCGGTCCATTTGTAATCGGGGTGTAGGCAAGATCAATGTAAAGGATACGGGCGATATAAGAGTAAAAAACTCGTATATTAATTGAGCCCGACAACAAATTCTTAAACCGTATTCAAGATTACCGAACCGTGTACTTATCATTCGGTCTTTGACTGAAGTGAGAGTCAAAACAAAAACTTGGATAGACCGCTGGAAATCGGGGCTGGCCCGGGCTCAGCCATGCCGGATCTGCAACATTTCGGCCCGACCCGTTCGTAATCCTGGTGTGGCCC
>JASANE010019463.1:0-12792 GCA_030248225.1 Trileptium ribeirensis
GTATTGTCGGTATAAGATTTAGTCGCTCACATTAACTCATTCTTTCTTAATTGACTAATAACTGCTGATGTAGCAGTAGACCGTGTAGGTCGTTGGCTGATGGAAGCATTAGTTTATTTAAAACGGAGTGAGCGATCTTGCCTCAAATGGCGTTTAATTGGCAAAAATTCTTTTTTTCTCGTTTGTTGCTGCTGATTTTCAATTTACAAGGGTCAGGATCATCGAAGGTTATGTACATCTGCTTGACGTGCACACAACAACAAATTTCGATGAATAGACATGCAGCTTGATGAAGGCATTAAAAAATTTTATGTTTCCGCTAAAACTTACAAACAAAGGCATCAATGCTCTTATGCCAATACCAAACCGCATTGTCAAAACTACGCTATTGCAGCAAGACGAAGATGTTTCAATTATATATCTCAAACTAGTTATATTTCTGTCTACAACCTAACGGTATCTTCATAAAAAATAGCTAAAACGCGATGTTTTCAAAAATAACATTATACGGTCCTTTGTGAATCGAAACATTGATCAGCGCAAATATAAAGCTACGTGCACAACTGCAGTCCATTTCTCGTCGACTAAAAAATAACGAAAATTCATGAATCAGATGAAGAGTAGTTATGTGACGAACAGACGGAGAAAAAAAGAATTTTTGCCAATTAAACGCCATTTGAGGCAACTCCGCTCACTCCGTTTTAAATAAACTAATGCTTCCATCGGCCAACGACCTACACGGTCTACTGCTACATCAGCAGTTATTAGTCAATTTGAGAAAGAATGAGTTAATGTGAGCGACTAAACATTATACCTTCACCGTAATATTTTCAGTTGTAATCCTAAAACTTAATATCGTTAGCAATATATGGCTGGTCACGCTGGCTCCAAACAGCGGTACGTGGTGCGAAACGACTGTGGCAAAATGTTGCGCCAAGCATGACAAAATTTGAATCAGTCTACAATCTTTCTTTGATTCCCGCCCCACTGCCTAAGCCTAGCCCTAATTTGTTTTTGGCAAACGCTGGACGGCATTCTAGGAATGGTCCACGATATCTATTACTAAACGTAAGAAACGAACTCTAAATTTCACGACACATATATGCATAGTGCACAACAAAAACATGCCAAACAACAGTTCCAAACTAACTAACCTCGTGAACTATAAATATCTTCTATTTTTCGTCTACATAGTTAACAAAGAAAACCAACGAAAGAAAAATCATAACAATGAATATATAATAAAGATGTTATATACTGATAATTTCATTTAAAAAATTCTTTCACTTTAATTCATTAACTCAACGTCAAAAAGTTAAGATGAGTTTTATAACGGAGGGAGATATGAAATATGTTGTTTCCCTATAGTCCTATTATAGTTGTCAACACTAATAAACTACTAAACACATTATATATAAATATAAGTCTATTAAGAGGTAAACGTTGGCACATGTATTTAACAGGGTGTAACCTGGATCAGCAACCGGAATTGTAAATTTTAGCCGAAACCTGGTCTTATAACTCTCGCCTGACCCTCTGGTCAGGGAAAGAGCGCGCCATCATGCCACACAAATTCTCCGCTATTGCTGATAGTCATTTGAGAAAGATAAGTAAGCCATCCGGTGGACCAGCAGCGCTTCGGGCTGTATCGAAACGATGGTTCCAGACCGTTGGTTACGACCTTCGTCAACGTCAGAAAGGCACGTCTTCTTAGCCGTTTCCAGCCTACACGAGTATGCGAGGCATGTGGAAATCTCTCATGCACAAAATGTATATATTCAAATAGGAACAACGACATAAATCTACATATAGTAACATAAGTCATGGAAAAACTAAAGGTGCTGTGGATTCAAAATATATCTTTGGGCTTCAAAGAGTTTAAGGAAGCTAAAATTTTCGACAATTGCTTTATATATTTGTCTCAATTTGTCATGATGTGTCTCAATTTTTCTTGGTTTGGCTACTCGACGACATCTTTACATGGTGTAAAGGCATGAAAAACATAAAAGCAGTTGAAAGACTCCAATTAACCGGGGAGCCCCTTGCTTCCAGCGCTAGACTGGTGGAAAAACAATGTAAAATATTTTAACAATTTTCAGGCGGAACCAAAACCGGAACACGATTTTCGCCATAACAGCAAAAAAATTCCTGTTACTTTTTGGTACTTAAGGTCCTGCGTCATTTGTGGTAACAAAAGGGAGGAATTGTCCAACGTCCAAAGGTCGTGGACGCCCATCATTCGCAAGCCCCTTTGCCGATGACGACGAACTGTTGCAGACGACCTGCTATGGCGCGTGCAGCTGTCACAAGTCTAAATGTCGGTTAACTAAGTAGTTAGACAAGCGGCGAACAAATCACAGTCAGAAAAACATCAGGGCATGAATGACAATCTCTGCACATGTCGCTATGTTTGTCATCACAACACTTTGCACCAGAAATCTGAAAAAATGCTTTGCTAGCGCAACAGACTAACACAAAACAGATTCGCATTGTAGCTACTATACATAATCTTTTCCCGTTTTTCGAGAAGCATGGAAACGATGACTAATATAAATAATACATTTAGCATAAGAATGCCGCGATTTTTGTTCAATACATAAAATCTCAACATTTGTGAGCGTGTAAACGAAATAGTCGAAGAATTATAAAAGGAACAACTGGCTATATCGAATCTAAACCTATAAACAAGAATTATACTCAAACACAAATTGATGGATGTTCGCCGGTCCAATAAAGGTCGTTCCGAAAAGCATTTAATACTTGACGATTTGGCCTATAAATAGATTAATGAAACTAGTCGGTAGTGGAACTACATTTGTGAGCGTAGCTTGGGCTGTGGCATTACGAATGTACTCAATTTTATGTTCTTCAAATAACTACATTGCATAGGGCTTTATCATTGGTAAAAATATTATATTTGAATTCTTCGACCCAAAAACCTAAAATGGTTTGATCGAAACGATTCTATTTCAATAAATAACACAAATATTGCAAAATTCTCTATTTTAGTTACATAAGCTTAATTAATTAGCTAATTACTAATTAACCACTCAAAATTTTTTAATCCCAAATATCAGGTGCACACTCTGACATGATAGGCTTTCAAACAAAAAAAACTTTTTAAAATCGGTTCAGTGGTTCTTGAGATCCATCGGACCGAACGAACGAACGGACGGACATCGACCTTTTTACTCCCAGACAGAAAATAAAAACGTTTCGCTCGGCTTCGCCGAGCTTCGCTCGATTAGCAATTTCACTTTCAGCAGCCCATTTATATTTGTAAGATCCGTTCCATCCAATGCTACGACAGTATAAATTCAGAAAAATGAAACATTTTTTCCGTGATAAAATCTTTTTTCCCATAAGACTGGTTAAAATGCCATGTTCCAGTATAATATATATAATACTTCACAGTCCGTAAATAATATATTGGTATATTATGCAGGTGGTAACGATAACACGGATGTTGTCACACATAATATCTACTGAATCTATTACTTGTATGTATATTTATATACTCAGGCACATACTTTTTTCTCGCTACTACGGACAGAGCTCCCAATAAAAAGGCCATTAACTTCATTGTATCGAGGATCCATCATAACCAGTCGTACTGGAACTATTTTTTGAGCGGAGCGACGGCATTAGTAATATGAACGTACTCAATGTCTTGGGAATATATTATTACCTAGACAACAATGAGTAAATGAAAGAATAGTTTTATTTACCCCAGGTTATATGCCGTTAAAACGACTCTACTACCAATAATTAAGCTGTTATGAGCTTAATTAGGGTGTTAATTAGCTTAATTAATGATAAAACTGGCATGTTGCCAAACTTCTAAAATATCAGGTGCACATCCTCACATGATAAGCTTTCAAACAAAAAAGTTTTTTGAAATAGGTTCAGTAGTTCTTGAGATCCATGAAAGACGAACGGACATCGACTTTTTTGCTCCCAGACAGAAAATAAAAACACTTCGCTCGGCGACCTCGCTCCGCTCAATAAACTTGGAGAAGAGTATACCACTCGGTCATACACATGTACTTTGCTTTATTGGATGACGTGGTCATTTTCCGAGTTTTCGACATACTCGATAAAGACCGGACAAATCTCATCGCCAACAAAGACGTCTCGAAATTTATGAACGTCCATTTAAAATAAATTAAAATGAAAAACATGTATATATTGTATTCGCAGCGGTAGGACTCACTCATGTTTCACGGCTGCACAAAGAAACCAATGCTAGATAAAATATTGTGCAATTCTGGCGCCGCACACAATACTGAAATCAAATCTCTTCGTAGCAACTCGTTTATAAATTCAAACCACATCCAATCGAATACAGCTGTCGAACAAGAGTAGCTTTTGGTTTATATTTCACTGAGGAACTGTCAAATCCATAAAGCAACCACATATTACATCATCACAGTTCAGCTAATTATATGTTGTGTCGTGGAAACACAATGGGGAACGGTTACAAAAGTGCCACGATATTATTTTGCATTTAGTTGACATTTTGTGATATGAGCAGATCGCGCTGTCAACGTATGCCCACCGATCAATGTGAAATGCTAAACTCACCATGACTTTGTTTTCATACAACAATATCCAACATTGCAACCAGTCCGTAGGTTTCACATTTGTTATTATTACGAACTCATGTTAATATTACTGTGCACACCAGAACCATAAAACGTAATTTAGTACAACAGTGCCGCCAAGTGAAAGGTTACCGTCTACAAAGGTTTGCAACATGCGGCAAAGCTTAAGTTTCATTTAACGTGCACCTACATTGCGCTGTTTAAGTCTACACAACCAGACAATGTAAGCTGTCCGGTCTACGATTATACAAGCGTTTTTCAGACAAACCGTGAACGTTTCTTATTTCAATATACTACAACGGCAACGAACACAGTGCACAATCAGTATCGAGCAACAGGCACTTCGGCCGACGCCCACGGCAAGTTGCAGCCTTAAACTACTATAAATATAGTGCTTATATCAGAGGAAAGGAAAGAGCGAAGAGACAGGAACTTCATTTGAAAGCGTTTAGCATTTTAGTCTGTTTATAAAGAAATAACGGTATGTCAAGCCAAGTCAATTTACTAGTAAAACAACTATATAAGACGATTATGAATATATATAAGCATAAATAAATTTCACAATAAACTAGTAAATATATATAACTAACAGAATGGGGAAGGTATGTATTGTATTCGCCCAAAAGCCATGCGTTAGGAGGCGCCAACAGAAAAAATAGCTTTTAAATCCTAAGCTTGGGTGGAAGTCCTCAGAGGTATCTTACGGATTTTCTAAATGTATCGGTCTTTAAAGAAAGAAACAAACGACTTTATAGTTTTGCAATGCGCCGAGCAAGCCCACTAGGTAGCGCCCATAACGTTTAGGTCTTGTATTACATTTCAAGGGCTTTAAAGGGTATGTGGAAGAGCAATTTGATATCAGATATATTAAGCTGAAGCCAGTTACGAGTTTCACAAGAGATGAAATGCGTGCACGCTTTCGGGGTGCTTACAATATCCATAATTTCGGTGCGACCGTGTTCAACTTAGGCTGTAATATATTAAGTTCTGCCGCTCTGTTTCCCGTCGCTTTATAAGATACTATATTATTTCCTTGTGTGTGTGTCAATATTCTGGCGATCGTTTTGTAGGTCCACAGTTAGTAGGTATTGTGAATCATTTGGTACACTGCCACTGAGCTTGCAGTCCCAAGTTATATTATGTGCTGATGTGGCCAAAAATCGGCCGTGCTACCTTGCATCTGTGTAGCTTCTTCAAGTTTGTTTGCCTCCCACTACGCTTAATTATTTCTAAAATGTATCCAAAGACGTAGACAATATGTTTACGACAATATTATCATGGCATACAAAACGCTGCACGCGTTAATTGATTTAAAGTTTGACGATTTTTTCCAATTGTCGCATAATAATAATCTTCGTGGCCACTGCTGTAAATTAGTAAAAATGAGATATAGGATTTCTGTTATGAAACATTTTTCATTGCACGTATAGTAGATAACAGAGATCGAACCGGGTCCTCATATTGTGACCCGGTTACCCGGGAGGCTAGCTGACCGGGTGACCCGGGTGCTTGCAATTGTTATTTTATGCCATGCCAAATGCAATGCGGTATAGGACAAAAAATGGAACTGTAATAGCAAGCTCTGAGGACTTGCACGCAAGGTTATCACAGGCGCGATGAGATCTACCCCATGGATGCACTAAACGCGTTTTTAGGAGTCCTCCCTTTGTGGGATCAATGTGTACACGTGACTCTTCTTGACTGCTGTATACTTGCCAGATGATACAGACACAGATTAGAAATTATATGTGCGGTATGCACAAGCAAAACTGATGTCTTGGTAAAATGTAATTCTTGCGAATTATAATAAAAAATGGCAACGACGGACTTATAAGTTGAACAAGCCCCGGTAAAAGAGAGTTATTGGGAATGCGTACTGTGATTGTTCATTAAAAAGACAATAGAGAAGAAAAAGAAAATTATGAACGACGAGTTATGTGAATTCTGTGGTGTAAAGCCTGAGTCGGGGAACACTTTCTACTTAGGTGTAGTAGGTATTTCGGTGGCCTTAGGAATAGAATATTCAGGAGGAACGTAATACTGAAATCTGGTACTCAAAACTGGATATTAAGAATACATATTCTTCATCAAATGCGGATGACCTCTAGGAGACCTTTTAGCTATGATGGGCCTAGTCTGCACTGATGGCGTCAAAACGCATCACGCCAATTTTCGGAATTAAACTTAGAACGCGCAGTAAAGACACCGCCTTCCACGTTGTGATATGCCGAGCCCTCCTACCCTCTGCCATTAAGCCCACGTTTTGGCCTACTGGTATTGAAAGGAACATCGTCTATTTATTCTTGACAATGGTTCTCGCTCTGGTCGAATCTACGCATCTAGTAGAAACCAACACGGCTCTGTTCAAAATACATTCCAACCCGACGGTTTTAGCAGATTCACCGTCAACGCTATTGATTATATCATCCTAAATACGATCGATGAAGCATATATAGCAGATACGGAGAACATCAAAGTATATCACTTTTCACACAGCTCCAAGCTCGCAATTGACGGGGAACCCTACTCGACTGATAGTTGCCAGCTCGTTATTGACGAGGGACAATAGGAACATCTGCAACAACCTCAACAGCCATACGCTCGTCCCTCACTGTTTCTTCGACTAAAACAACCTACGCTGCAACTGATTGACTATCACGCGAAACACTAATAGAATGCACGTTTACAACTAGCCATTTAGGACTATTAAACACGAGTTCACTAAATATTAAGTCCGCCATCATCCAGCAATCATTGCTAATCCCCAGCTAGCAATCACGGAAAAATGGATGCGAAGGGACAACGCGGTAGCATTACAGGAATCTACCCCCAAACACTTTCCCAATGTTGCTAAGCCCATGCCGTTAGGTCGCAGTGGTGGACTTGCGATAATTTATGGATCATCACTGATGTTATCGCGGACCATTCCCAACGCTCATTCGATAGCTTTGAATTTATGAGCGGAAATATTAATGCTGAAGAACGCCTTATTACAGCACTTCTTTCGTATCGTCCGCCACTACTATCGCTCTCACTTTTTATACGGAATTTGCTGATCTGATGACTTTGCTCTTGATTGATACAAAACAACTGATGATAATAGGTGGGTGACTTTAATATTGCTGATCTTTCTAAGTTTAACTTTTCGGTCTACTTCAAAATGTCCATGAAGCTACCCATGATCAAGGTAATACTCTTGATTTAATACTGAGTTTTAATAATAACTTGGTCTCTAAAATCGGCATAAAACTGAACAGCATATGATCATTGCCTAATTATAGCCACAATAAATTGCCGAACAAACACTAAGCGACAAACCAAGTCCATCCAATACCGTGATTCGAACGGTTTGAATTCAGAGCACTTTTCATCTGTCCTATCGAGAGTCTGTTTATCGTCTGGTTACTCATTTAACGCTCGACTCAAATGTTTCTACGAAACTTTCACATATCAATGCTCAACACCTTTGAAAACCAAGATCATTCAGGATTGCTGTGGATTACCTTGGTTTGATTCTGAATGCCGTTTGAGTATGGAACTTTACTGCGATACGACCAGTTATGGAGACGCGACCAAACAGAATCACCGAAGCAACCATTCTGCTCACAATCACCGTGAGCTATGCGAACAAAAGTTAAAAAATTACTGGAAAAACAAGCTTGCTGGAATTACAAAAACTAAGAAAAATTATAAAAACGTTTATTGACTATCTACAATATCAATAATGCAGATGATAAATGTGAGAAAATAACAGTTATTCATGCACATCTTAGAAAGCATAATTCCAACGTTGATGACATGAACAGTTACCGTCTAGTTTCTAACTTATGATTCATCTCCAAAGTGATTGAACGAGTACTTGTGAATCCACTCAACGAACATCTTGAAACATCTATTATCGAAGTATCAGTCAGCTTACCGCAATGGGCATTCTACCGAAACTGTACTCACCAAGGTCTGCAGTGCCATCCAGACGACTTTGTAAACAAGCAAATTACCATGCTGGTTGGCATAGATGTATCGTCGGCGTTCGGCACTATCGACCACAGCGTGATTCTCTAGGGACTGGTCAGCGTTGGAGTGAGCTCTCAATCCCTTAAGTGGTTTAAGTCGTATCTGTTAAATAGCCGCAATGCATTCAAATCAGAAGCTGTCTGACTAAAAAGCCGGCGAGTAAACTATCGTTCAAGTCGCTCCAATATATCAATGTCACCTAAGTAACAAGTTGACCATACTTGACATTGATATTCAAGAAGCGGTCGGACGTACGTGATATGTGCCCGTAGCAAAACATCTAAATGTGTCGTCATGAAACATCGGAATAAAATACTGATGATTTTATATACCTTAGTCGACACTTGCTTGCAGTGAACGCTAGTTTTCGACGAGCTGTGAATTTGAACGCCGAGATGTTTACATTGCTTATCAATGGCAATTGCATTGTCATTTAATATGTAATTAGATTGAGTTTGCATATTTCCCAAATGTAATGTAAGAATCTGCTACTGGAGGTAAGGAAATGATTTCAATCAAATCAGCTCAAGCTGAATGAGTCCAAAACCGATATCATCTATTTTGCCGTCGTCATTTCAATGGTCCTGCCATCACAATAAACTATAACATGATTCAACCATCAGCTCCTATCAAATTGCTTGCTGTAACTCTTGCCAGTACTCTGTGCTTTCACAAGCACATTTCCGGGCTACCTGGTATCTGCTCTTGCTGTGTCATTGCCTTGTTTTCATTGATATTGTGTCGTATCGCATTCTCATTTAAAGCGCTCTTGCAACGCGTTGTGCGAAAAAGGCGCTATATAAATGTATTACTATTATTATATATGGCCTAAGCAGCCACTTTTAAGAGGATATATCTAACCAGTTTACTTAAACCGTATTAGGTAAGTTTTCCCCATAACAGATGGGAACGAACAAACATATACTTTAAAAGCAAATATTAGCAAAATGAAGGGCACAAATTTTATGTTGAACGAATTGTGCCAACTTTGGCTTAGGTTTACGGTGACAAATCTTTATATCGTCATCGTAAGGGAAATTAAACGTGGTTAGCTATATATATGTTTCAAAACCTGACATGGAGCTATGAAACAGAAAACTTCAGTACGTCGATTGATATATGAAATTATTCGCGCAGTTTATCTCAATTTCAACGCAGCCAACTTTTATAATATATTGCGTGTATTTATTAGCATATACATAGTGTAAAATATTGTGCAATAAAGCAAAATACTGTATTCCACATAAACGAAAGAAGAAAAAAACACACTCTATACGTATATACGTAGTTGAAACATCACTTTGCTTTACCAAACAATAAAACATGAACTGTCCAATCGTTTTGGACGTCGTTATTATTACTGTTTACGTTCTAGACATAACCCGTCGCTGTTACGAAATCAACCTTACAACATAATAATAATAATAATAATAGACAACTACAGTTTATAACGTAGTTTTCAAATTTTAGCCACCGTAATTTGTCGACTTAAAAACGTGTACTTGTACACAGCCGAACCAAGTCACTAGCTGGAAACGCAAGTCGTTGCAGTGTGTCTTCACAGTGCATCATTCAATTTGCATGTGTATACGACACCAGGGTTCAACGTGTATTTTACGGCGGGCTCCCAAAGCCAATGAGTCCTGTTCTCAACTTGGCTCGACACATCGATACTCCAGCTCCACACACTGCGGTTTGCACCACGAAATTTTTTAAATGTTGACCACGCAGATCGCGAAATCTTTACCTTCAAAAGCTGTAAACTTTGCATTTTCCCATAAAATTTTGTAAAATTTCGTTTCTTATGCGGTCACACGCCTTTAATCCAACTTCAGTCTATACTTATATATATTAAATTTGCCACAATTTCTGAAAAAATAATTGAGCTTCCAACATCAGTTTCTCAAAAAAATTGACCTTCCAACAAGATTGACACAGACTTCCGTGTTCCCCGCCCTGGGTTTTGGAGGTGCTTCGAAACCCCGTGGGTCACATGGCGTTTATGATATTCGATTGAGGTATACATAATCTCATCGAATGCGTGTAGGATGATGCGGCATCAAAAATGTAGTCACCATACATTCTGTGCATGGTAGGCATAGGATTTGGTCATAACAGATACAGTATGACCTCATATCGTATCGAACGCAATATGAACATGGCTGTAACTCACGGTATGGTCGATGTTTGTGGCATGCACCATGGCACGGGAACTCACAAAATATAATAACTCAGTATTCTGGTTTTCCTCTCAATCCCGAGGTATTCTTGGCTTCTTCCAGATATTTTTCTGCATGACAAAAATAGGCAAATTTTTCTCTGCGAGGTAAAAATATGCCTAAATTTTTGCCCCGCGGAGCTGAAAAACACTATATATATATAATTGCCGTATAAAAGCTTTAGGATTTCACTATATAATATGCATTATTATTGTACTCTGTTAATCATCTATTGTCGTTTTTTCAGTCCCCAGTTTAGCTGATGCTACCTCTATTCGGGCTGCGGTAAACCGAATTTCTCGCACCTTCCAGGTACCTCCACTTTGATCTGGGTTGTACGGTTCCCCCGACAGTTTCGGGAAGCCAGTATATGTATGTAGGAATGGGTGGAACATTAAAACAAAGTACTAAATTGATACTGTTTCATTCATCCGAATGTGATAATGGTACAACGCCTACACGCGACAATACATAACCACCAATTTTCGTCGACAATTTAAATACAGAACCCTGCAATTCAAATTGACAAAGGCATAAAAACATTCTCTTTAAAATATAATTTCATTAGGTTTTAGGTTTGCTGAAAAGAAACTCATTAAAAGCTACTAAATCCCGTTTTTATAGCATCTACACAATAATATATTCTATAGCAGCTAAACATAAGTATACGTATCTATAATAATGCAATAATGTTATTCCGCACAGTTAATTATGTCTAACTACGCTGTCGCGTTATCAAGAACGCATTTCCCAGCTGCGTTGCATACGGGCGTACACTTTCGGCGGAGTTGACAGTCCTCAGGGGTAATCCTCCCCTACATTTTTCTATAAATTTCCGCGCGGCGGGGGAGGGGTAAATATGGCTTGGGGTGAGGGTCCGACCCTTAGAAGGTAACGCTCATCGACACCTATGATATACACATATTAAATATATATTAAAGTCCAACAAAATGAAATACTGTACGATATATAATACAAGAGAACTAAATTCAGATAAGAACAAAACAAAGTATATATACATTATGCACATTTTGCAAAGTTTAGAAAAGCTGCAGTAGGAATAAGTACTAAATTAAGCTGCACATTAAACCACGTCTTTCAAATGTATCTATGCTGTTTTAAATACCAAATAAAGAAGCTAAACTTGAAAAAAAACTCTTGTTTCGCCGTTATGTTAATACTTACGACATGACGCTGTACAGCGTTGCTTTCTTTCAAATACAATTACTTCTAACGTCGTATAGTATACCAGATATACACAGGCAGTACTAACGGCAGCCTTACACGAAGAAACCAGCGCACTAGCCACAATCATTTGAAATCTAAGAGCCAAAACATGTTCGTTATACCAGTCATATTAAGCCGAAGAGGAGCCTGCTAAATTTCCGCTTTAAGAATATAACAATTTTAAAATCCTGAACATAGTGAAACACAAAACTGCAATATCCGTGCTTTCCGTTTCAGTACCAAGAAATTTATTACTTACTGAAGCGCAACTATGGTAACGAGCGGATTTTCCTCAAATACAGCTCGATATTTCGGCGAAAATTTTTTGTTGTCTGTTTATTAATCCTTAACACTTCACTAGATTGATGGAATTCCGCAAATCTTGCGTATAATAGAATGTAGTTGAGCGCGTAGCGTTGTGTTTGCGCTGATGTAATGATTTCCCACATAAATTCTCGCGAAACCGACATAAATTGGAGACTTTTTGGTTTTGGCCATTTCCGGTCACCCAAATTTTTAGGTCATAACTATTACCGGAGGCATAGGATCAAAAACACGTGACCATCATATAAACTCCTCTCATCGAGAACTACAACTTTGTATGTAGTTTTTGACATAGAAGCAGTTCGCTTTATCCAGCGCGAAGGTAGGACGCGATCTTCTAAGTGTGTCCGCTGATTCCTAATAGCAATACACGAATGAAGCCAAGCAGGTAATGTACATACATA
>JASANE010019464.1:0-34065 GCA_030248225.1 Trileptium ribeirensis
TGCCCCTCATTGCATTCGTCGCGTCGAGACATCTTCAACGATGCCCGGCGGGTCTCCATCCGTCGCCCCGTTAACCCGGGACGGCCGAAAATGCGCCCCCACTTTTTGCCGACACTCTCTCTAACAGTCTTTAACAGTCGTGATTTTAGTGCCCCTCTACCCGCTGCCGTTAAGGTAGTTTAAATCGCATTTCCAAGACGAGCTCAACGATGCCCGGCGGGCGTCGTTCCGCCCGACCGTTAGAGCGGGAGAGCCCGCTGAATCCCTGCATGCCAATACATGTCGGAACCCAAAACTGGGTCCCGACCCGCCACTGCGTCTACCCCCCTCATGTTTGGTATCGTTCGGCCCCGTTCTTCGTCCTGGGACCGAATTTCGCCCCAGCCCCTCGAAATTCCCTCAGGGACCCCCGTCCCGACTCCCTTCCCGTGCCTTTCTTCTTCGTTCTTCTTTTTCTTTTCCACTCTCTCTAACCGACTTCTTTGGTCGGTTGCCGTTGCTGCTGTCGCCGTGGTTGTATTGTATTATGTGTGTGTGTGTTGTTGTCGTTGTTGTTGTTGTGGTTGCTGTGCTGTCGTGTTGATGTTGTTGTTGTTGTCGTTGTTGTTGTGGTTCTGCGTGTTTCTAGTGTGAACTTGAGCGACCTTTCTGTCGCTCAGGTCGCCTGTGTGTCTCATGTGTAATGTGTGCTCATGAGTATTGTATGTATATGTGTTTGTGGATATAGATATGTATATATATATATATGTATGTAATACGTGGGACAATACAAAAAACAGGACAGACGAGGACGGACATGTAAAATTCTATTAAATTTCTACGTTTTACGGACGGACTGGACGCATAGGACTAGGAGAGGCGGGGGGTAGATTTAGGGCCTTCCCGTGGGCTCCGGGAGTTCCTGAATAGGACCCCGGATAGATCAAAAGGTACCTAGTAAGGTGCCGCTTCCCAGAACACGAAATAAGCTCCTTCCTACCTTCGGTGCCCCCCCCTTTTTGGGACGTCCAAAGACGTCCTGTCGGGATATTTGAAAAGCCATTAGCTTGGAATGCTAGGAATGTTTGGCTTTATCTTGTAAGCCAACATATAAACGTGCAATGTTAGCACGTTTATCCATGGATAGGGTGGTAAAATTTAGCCCCAGATGCCCTCCAAATAAGCTTAATTAAGTGATGGATGAGGCAGCTAACTCGCTAAATAGCAGAAATTTGGCTTCAAATCGGCGAGTTAGCTGGGGGAAAGATTTGATGGATGAGGACCAGATCACCGAAAAGACACATCCGAGCTTATTCCAAGTATTTTATAAACCAAACTTGGATTTAAAATTTTGAAAATCTGACGGGTGATTTAACAGCTTTCGTGGGACATTGGGGGATAACGACCAAGCTAGATTATGTAAGAGCTTTAAAAGATCTGAATAATGAGTTTTCGACAAGTTTCTGACAAGAATTTGGGACTACAGATGGGGTAAAATCGGAGATTTTGGGAGAAAACTCACAGATGGTCGACCTCCGAGTAATCGGAGGGTTCAAGTTTGATGTCGGCGATTTCGATTGAAGCCGACTCTCTCTAAAGGGGACCCAGGGTTTACGATAGCTGTCAAAAATAAAATTTGGGGAATTTTTCGATTGGGCGCCCGGGTTTGACCTCGAAAAAGTGGGCGTCAAAAGAACATCGCCGATTGGATGGCGACAAAATCGCCATGCTTCAACACAGCAGAAAATTTTGAAGCGACGACTACCGCGTCGTCTCTTCGAATCAGTTCGACTTCGGCAGCGCGGAGTTCGGTCGACTTTACTGACCGGCTCCGACGCTAGAGTTTTATTACGTCGGTTTCGCAATTTATTTTACTTTTCCGTGCTTTTTCTTCGCTTTGCGTTTTGGAATGGGATTCGATCGATGGAGGACCCGCGTAGACATCTTCCGTCTCGCGGAAGGGGACTAGCAGTTGCTGTCCCGGACCGAACGTTGTAAGTCAGGAAGCGAACCAGGCATATGGGGGTTTATTTTCCCCAGATCAAGATGTAACAGATCATCAAACTTTACATGGTTATAGTGCGATCCTTAGTCTCGGTAGTTCGACTGGACGCCCGTTGTAGGACGTCTGATGTACTCGTGTTGAGCGGTCACATTTTCACATAGCCTTTGACAAAACCTCCTCCGTCGAGTTCCGTTTTGGGAGCGTGTTGAGTGATTGCACGGGGGGGGTGTTAGATTGTGAACACACCAGTCGAAGTCACGCTGATTCCCCGTGGTCATAGGTAAGGCAAATCAAAACGGACGCTTATCGTCCACGCGCTTTTACATGACTTATTACTCGTGAGTTAGGGCTGTCGAATTTTCCTGAGCTGACCACGGTAAAACTTTACCTCGAAATCATAAGGATTCGCTTATTCGCTTGTTTCTGATTATGCTTATGGTTTACCAAATTACAGTTTAGTAGACCGTTCGATGCTCATGCCGCTGCTTGAGCTCGGACTGAAGTTGCAGTTAGGGACGGAGGATTAGCCTCTGTCGGGCTTTAGAAAGCCCTAAAATTTATTTTGTCAGTTGAGCTAGGAAAATTTGGGGAATCCAAAAGACTAAACAAGTTCTAGGTGACTTCAGTGTGAGCATAAGGTATTGGCACTCCGCAAGGAGCAACGTTTTACACAGCACTGTCGGTTTGCGGTAGCAACAATATGTACTCTGAACGAAGAAACGCGTAACATAAGACGTATTGCTTACATATGAGTTATGCAGTCGTGAACACACGAAATGCATGTATGGGGTGAACAAATTACACAACACATACTTATTGCACTCATGATAAACATATTACACAAGGTCTAAATTTTCCCACCCAATGGTGCCCACAGTAGTTCATGAAGTATAGCGGTTATAGGCATGAAATAAGGCAATATCAAATAAGGTAGTCAAATTCGTTCATGTGAAATGAAGTTACGGGGTTCGGCACTCGAGTTTGGGGTTCACGACTTAATACTTCCCCCGGCTTCCCACGAGGGAATATGTTTTCCCAAGGTACCGCATGGTTACATTATGTTTCTTGTATAACACGTATGCACACAACGACATTCGGTATACAAAAGGTTATTCAATTTCAAACTTAAATAGAACTTTCACTCGAACAGACATATATTAAAATACTATACAATCAATACATATGCACACAAAACAAAACAAGTTACATGCATAACCCACATGATCAACAACTAATGACGCAGTTTCGTACAAAAATTTTCCCACCATTATTTATTATAAAATAGAGGTGTTCTACAAGCCCAAATATAAAACCAATATGTATTAAGGAGAAAATATTAAATGTCCGAAAATAAGGATGAACTGTCCGAATACGGTATTAACTGTCCGAATCCGGCGTTGGAATCCGAATTGGAATCCGACGTCAGAACACTTCAACTATCGTTTTCGCATGATCTATTCAAAATAGGGGCAGAATTACTGGACCAGAAATGGGGATATGTTAACTCAGAAGTTATCGAGCAGTTTTTTGCTTATTTCAAACAACAATGGCTGGTTCGGCTTCCGACGTGGCGAAGGAGCCGCGTTACATTACCCATCTACTAACGGCGTGGAGTCAACCAACGCCAAGCTGAAAAAGCAAAACACGATGCACAAACGCATGTCTTTTGGCAGTTTTCTTACGGAAATGAGCAAATGTTTGCCGGAGTGGTCGGAGATGAGCGCCAAGGTGGACTTCGCAAAGCAGCCTGAGATCAGCGGTCACCCACTAATTGATTCTGCAAAGTCATATTTACAGACTAACCCTTGTATGCGTAAAATCCACGATCACTTGTATATAGCGTCTGGCAGTAATCCTGCATTGGATATGGATGAATGGTTACAATTATTCTATACCGGCGATTTTAAAGAATTTGCCACATTCCGATCGTTTATTCATTCACATTATGCTGTCTTCAAACCTGAAAATTCGGATTTGTGGATTTGTTCCTGTTTTTCCGGGCTAAAGAACTACATCTGCAAGCATATACTGGGTGTCAAAGCACGATTTTTTGATCAACACCTACCGGATTCCATGAATAGGAAGCGAAAAGCCGGACGACCGAAAAAACTTAGTGGAGCATTGGAGCACTGAAGTAAGAATTGTTCGTCCTTTCTTGTTTATTTAACACAGCAGTTATTGTTTGTCTAAGTTCTTTGTGTACTAAGTAAACACAGGATAATTTCGGACAGTTAACACCAATTTCGGACAATTCATCTTTCTTTTCGGACAGTTAATACCATCCCTGTATTAAGATTCTGATTGTAGGTGTTAATTTGTCTCACTTTTCTAGTTTCCGAACATTTTCCGTTTCCCAAGTTTCCCGTTTCCAACATTTTCCAGTTTATGCGAGGTTCAAGTTTCCGAGGTTCTCATTTTCCAACCTTTTCCCATTTCCCAAGATTTCCGTTTAACAACATTTCTCAGTTTATAAACATTTTTCAGCTGCCAAAGTTTCTCTATCCTCACCCTTTTCTATTTTTTCAGCGTTTTCCGGTTTGCCAAGCTTAACCAGTCTTCCGTTTTCCAAGATTCCCATATTTTCAACCTTCCGTGGTTAATGTCCTTTTTCCCAACGTCTCGAGTTATCAGTTTCTATACTTTTTAAAGATTTTCAATTTTCCCATTTCCCGTTTCGCAACCTTTTCCAGCTCTCCGAGTTTCCCAGTTTCCATGTTTTTGTGTTTTCCTAAGTTTCACGTTTCCAAAGTTTCCCGTTTTCTAACTTTTTACTGTTTTTCGATTTTACCATTTTTCATATTTTTCGGCTTATCGAGTTTCCGGTTTGTCAAGTTTCCTGTTTCCTAATTTCCCCTTTTCTAGGTTTCGTGTTTAAAATCTTTTGTAATTTGTCGACATTTTGCCGTTTTTCTAGTTTCTAGAGTCTTTCGTTTTCCACATTTTCTCGCTTCCCAGCATCGTCTTTATCAGCCGTCCCGAAGTCCAAATTTTCAGAAAATTCTGCGAAATATAATAATCAGGTTTTACACAAATAAAAAATAATTTTTATGTTTGCCTATTATTTAAGACGCAAATAAATATAAAATCTACCTGTTCCACTGGAAACGGGAGGGTTCTAAAGTTGACATAAGCCAGAAAATGCAGTCAATTAGACTTACAGGTTCGCTTTACATTGTTTTGGAATCTATAATTCCCTAATTTTCTTCAAAACATTACTTTAGTCAATTAAATTTTTGATTTCACAATATCTAAATCCCAATTTTAATTTATTCTTAGCATTTTTGTCAGTTTTGTTACATTTCATTTCGGTCTCACCTATTACATGAAAGAAGCACCCCTGTCAAAAATACGGAATTTAATCGTAACAGTAAATAAGTTGTGGAAAATGTATTTAGTTCGATTTGTAAGGAGTGAATACCCAGTTTCCGGTTTGACAAATCGTGTCACAGTTAACTCTTTTTATATTCAACTTCGACATCTAACGGCTTAAATTTGAAACAGTATATTTACTTTTATTAGGTATACAACGCAACATATACATGCTCAAGTACCGAGGTCCCTGGCGGGGAGTGGGGGAGAAGACGCCGCGGCGTGAAGTGGTTGGCAGGTAGGTTCTTAGGGAAAGGGGTGAGATAGCAGGTGGCGGCAGGTTAGGGCAGGGTATAACATCGAAATTTTCTAAAGTTCATAATTTTCTTCAACTTTGCTCAATTTTCTCCACTTTTCCGTAAAATGCTCCAATTTTTTCAATTTGTGCATATTTTCTTCCAGTTTTTCAAATTTATATTAATTTCGGCGAAATTTCGCGGTGCTGGCGAGGGATGGTATAAATATTCCAACAGGACTAAAATATTGGGAAGCTGGAAAGTAGTTCGTTTCTGTAAGACCTCGTTTATGATGAGGAAAAGGCTTTTTGATGTTTGATTAGAATACCCGTATCAAATAAATAAAACACGCGTTGGCGATTCTTTTTCGAAACTCATTAAATGATTATTGCTTTGTGACTGACAAATGGCCTTGTGAAAAGGCCGGCGCTGTTCGAATTTGATTTATTGCCCGGCTGTTTCAAGAGTAGGTTGGTTTTAGTCTAATCAGACTCCAAATACTGCGCAATCAATGCACAACAATGGACTGCTCACGCATGTGCTAAGATCTGAGACATTGTGACAGTTTGGGATTTTTGCTCAAATTTTGACCAAAATCTGCCTGCTAATTTGCTCTACAAAATGTTTCAAATCACAATGTTTCAAAATTTTCAAGTTCTGAGATTGGATAAATCAACTGTATTCTCACGTTCAAATTCAGTAAAATTGCAAAAAAGTTCTCAAGTTTTGTTCCAAATCTAAACTCAAAAATGTGATCACTTCGATGTCAAAATTTGAGCAAAATGTTCGACGTCTGAACCCAGCTTTAGTTTCACGAATATTTCAAGGCCTTTTGCCTAATGGGAAGCGTCAGAGTAAACCATTGCATATTTGTAGATAATATGAACACATATGTAAACATATATACGGTAAGAATAGACATAGATACATATGTATATTGTCACACGTGTATAAAGGTCTATCGACTCAGATTGGTGATGGTTCCGGTGAAGTAAGTTCACGAAATAGGTGTAAGTCAGGGAAGCTTACAACTTTCCACAACTTGTGCTGAAATCGCGTTCAACTTTTGCCAATTTTCCTTTATTTATGCTAAAATTTTCTTCTAATTCTTTCCGTTTTGTGACGAATTTTTCTTAATTTTTATCTGTTTTCACGTAATTTTCCTTATATATACACAAGGCAAGTATATATTATATGGTTCAGCCAGAGTTGGAAGCGTTGAAGAAATACTACCCCGACTGGGATATTCACGCCGGCTGCGTTAAAATCGCTGTCTAAAATTTAGTTCAATTGAGACGGTCCAAACCTGATTCAATAATTTAACACAATCTCAATCAATGTTGTTAAATCTAGCTCCTATTTAGTCGAATATCAAGTCGTTTACTGTGTCAAGAATTATTGACTCAGAATGTGGTTCAATGGCAGTGAAGTCAGGTCGGGTTTAGCCGATTTAGTCAAACTTGGGTGAACGGTGTTTAACTGTATCTTGCCGACATTCTGCCACGCTTCACATAAAACCCACAAACATTTACAGGCTGAGCTGAGATAATTGTAGGCAGGAGTGTATAACGTTTGCTCATATATTTAATAAATGGTTTCCGCAGTAAACTCTTCAAGGCCCGAAACAAATCTTTATTTGTGTGAGCATCAGTTTAGAAGTTTTAGAGAATTTACCTAGAAGTTTAGCAAAGTTTAGTGAATATGCCATTCCTAATATCTTTAAAGTCAAGCCTTTGACACTCTCAGGAGTTTTAGGATTACAAATTTCTAAGTGTCAGCCTAGACTTTGGACAGCATCAGCAATGCTCACTAGAAGTTAACGAGTAAAAGACCCTGAATCACCTGATTAAGCAAACAATCATAAATAAAACTTCCAGTGACCGCAATTTCCAATTTGCCACAATTTTCAAAGGCTCTTATTTTCGTACAGGACAAATGCACATAATAGATTCGACCATTTTGCCAAGTCGGAGTAAGCTCAAGCATCAAGCCTATCGTTGCCAAGGTACTACGACTAAGTCGACACACTTTCCGTTTTTTCAATTTATTCTGGATTTCCCTGAATTTTTTCTGTTACAAAACCGGCATAATATCGGAAAAAACATAAATATTTGTGCGCTGACCTGATTTTCTTATTTTAACAACCAAACTGCTATTTTTCGTTACTCCGTTGCTACAAAAACGCCGTGTTTGAACTTGCTTAACATGGTATGCAATTTGCAGTCATTTTATACAAAACGCACAGGTCCATGTCGAGAGCTTCAGTGGTTTTTGGGACTGGTAACTTCTGTTCGTCATTATTTTAGCGTCGGCGTTCATGGAGTCCCACTTATGCGGCGTTCACGTTATAATGTCCCCGCTGTTTGGAACTTTTGCCTTCCTGTAGTAGCGAACGTACCGGATAGACAGTCAGGGTGACACCCGTACTGTAAATCAATTGGCGAGGGTGTACCGAACACCCCTAGCTACTACATTTTTCTTGACAATGTCGTACATACCGTTAGCTACAAATTTGGCGCAAATTAACTATAACGGACACCGTCTGTAGCGTCAACTGTCCTGTGTAGGTTTTTCTAAATTTACGATATCTGTATCTAGACCATATGAACATTGCTCAAATAATTCCCAACACAGTTAATAAAACTGTCAGAAGACACGGTGTGCCTGACACTGTCGAGAAGTTGTAATACGCGTAACTAGCTACCTTTGAGAAAATTTGTTACAACATGGGGGTGTCTAAGACACCATGTTGTCAAAAGTGTGCCTGACACTGTGTGGTGTACATAGGTTCCAAATGTTGAGGACATTATAATGCGAACGACGCATTACCCGCGTGGCAATCGATCCCCGTCTCACTGTGCCAACCCGTGGACAATGACACTGCCCCAAGCCTAGACCAGAATTTGATTCTGAATGTCCAGAGTACGTTTACACATTGAAGTATTAATATGCAGCATCTAGTTTTCAGTCAAGAAGACCGCTAAGACTACACATAAAACAAACAACCTACTGAACAAAATAGGTCTATACAGCACTTAGCTAAATTATTTTATCGGCGTTTTATTTAAACCTGACTTTTATTAGGTCTGTCTTCTGGGATGCAAACCGGAAACCTCTATTGCCGCACAGCGTTGCAGTTTTTGGTAACCAAATTGTGTTTTAATAGTCGATTAATTAACACTTAGACGGAGTCATTTCGCGCGGCCCATCGAATCTGTAGTCGTGGTGCGTGGTTCGTTGTTTCAAACTGATGATTTGGTTATTCATTTTTGATCTTTTTATACGAGCACAAGCCGTTTTCAGATGGTTGCCCCAGTATTTTGAAAACATTTTTCAATCCATTGGATTTCGTGGTTTCAAAATGTGGAATGAAAGTGACGAATTTCGATTTGTTAAATTTCGAAATTGTTCATGTCCAAAAATCCAATATGAAGATAAATTTCATATATTGTGTTAAGTAGAAAAACATTTAAAAATTGAGCTAGCATTATTTGGATTGATCGAAAATATCTTGGCCTTAGGTGGAACCATAATTTTTGTCTCGGACGTCTACACATCTTTGGTCAGCAAATTGCCGAAATACTTATATATTTTGTTGAAATATTTCCATGACCCTGGATCTAATAGCGTTGTGAGCGTAGTGCAGAAACAGACGTTTAGACATATAAAATCCTGTGGGTTCTGAATCATCTAACATTGTAAACCACAACTCGCTATCTAGTTCAGTGAATTCGTTTTTTATTGACAAAATAAACAGTAGGCGATGTTTATAGATTATATTGCCTTGGTAATTAAGTTATTAATCCCTATTATCTTTCCCACTTTACATGGGCCGTGTAGGCCCTAATTTTCTAATGCGTCATACCGAATATTTTTGCAAACTCATTCACCCGTGATGGCTATCAATACCATTCGGTATCGACGATATATCAGCTTTTGATAAAATTAGCTCAGAATTATTGTTATCACGAATTAAGTTCACTTTGAGTTATTAGTTAATTTATTGAGTTGTCACATCACAAGCTATAAAATAAAGCCAGGACGTATGTTTTAATAATTTGTTTATTGGTACTAATTATATTACGAAATTTTGTTTTAATATTTCCTACATGAAATTAATAATCAATTTAGCAGGCCCTCCCGGTATGACGTTAAAGTTTAAATTGCTAGTCATAAATGTGTTCCCTTATTAATTTATTTCCTACGATCTTGTGACACCAGATATCACTAACTTTGAATTTTTTTATAAGTATTTACGTGGTTTCGCGTAAAGATCGGAGATGAATATTCTTAATCATCATAAAATTCCACGGTACATCTATTCCTGAAACTGTCAAATTTTGGTTTATTAAAACCTGCGCCGTGACAATTTTTAATTAGTTATATTTTTAATACATCCCCTTATAACATTAATTTTGTATTTCTCTACATTGGTTCACATCGGAACCGGAATGAGATCAGTTATTCCTGCAGCTAATAATTTTGTAGGCAGGCATGCAATGCCTTTGAAAACTTTCTTGTTTCATGTTTCCTGAAGAGTAAATGGTCTAAAAGCGCAATTTAGCAAACCTTAAATAGATCCAGTTAAAGGGATTATATCAAAAAATGTTTCCAGGTGACCGGTAGCAGCAACATTATAAACAAATCATTACCATCTTAAAAATTGGTAATCTCTTCGCAAATTTGTAATTACCAACCAGCTAATTGGCGTTACTATTTGGCTAAAACTTTCACAATTCTATGTAATTTTTCGTACCGTGCGTAATGTTGTCATCATTTTGTTTAACTCGTCCATAAATGATAAGAAAAATGTAATAATTTTTTCGAATCCAATAAGTCTGTATGCCTCAAATTTCGTTGTTTTAATTTCATACTAAGCGCGACTAGGTCGGCGAATTCCCAACAACCATAAAAATTCCTGGACTTTCGTGATAATTGGAAACAGGAGAAACAAAAAAGGGCGGAGGTGAAGCAGAATGACACCCCAAGGAATTGCCCCAAAATTTACACACTTATGTATTTTTGGGCGCTGACCACAAATCTGGCCTCCGTTTCCCTGCGTGACCCCTGTTTCCCGAGATATGACCTATTGAAGTTGGCCCTGTGTTTTGCTGTGCTCGTTCGCTCACTCACTGTAGGTCGACTCGGCAGCCGTCAGTAACTTGATGTGAGAACGCATCGCGTATGATGATAACGCGTATGTACAGTATATATATTATACGGTAATGTGCAGCACGCATACGTAATATGTAGCTCCCGGGTTGGGCACCTAACGTAGCATGCAAACCTGTACACCAGCTATTGGGAGAGAAAATTTACTGAGAAAGATTTTCTCACGCCCTTGTCTGTCGTTTGCATCCTTTTTTACTGAGAAATATTTTCTCACGCCCTTGTCTGTCGTTTGCATCCTTTTTCTTGTTTGAAGTTGCATTTGTTTCGATGGCTGTTTTTGTACCTGCCTACTCTGTTGCTTTCACCGTGGTGTGGTACAGCAGCTATTCGTTGACCAACTGGCTCATTTTTTACCCCAAAAAATACCCCAAATTGTTTCTATGATCAATTTCTAATGTCATTCGGGACCCGCCACTGAGCCCTGGGCAAAACGCAAATTTCTCGATGGATTTATACAGAGTTCAACAATGTACCCCAGCGCACAATGCAATTTACACAGATTACAAAATACATTTTGATGGATAATGTGGATAGTGGTATTTCCGCGGAGCAGTGTTGTTCACCGGCCGGCAGATTGTGGAAGCTCCGGCGGCCGGTCCGCAGAGATGGTGCAACCCTACTTCCACTGATTCAGCGATTTGTCCGTCCCGGTACGACCATCTGGAGCCATCAGTGGCGGGCATATCGTGGCATCAATGCTATGGCTGGGGTCAATCCACCATACATTCATCAGACGGTCAACCACTCCCGCAATTTCGTCGATCCAGTCACGGAAGTGTGTACCAACTCAGTCGAGGCGTACTGGAGTAGGTTGAAAAACAAAACCCGGTACGCTGGCTATCGTGAAGTCATTCCTGCCCTTTGCGATGAATTAATGTGGCATGTATGGCTGCACATTACCTTATAATATATATACTGTACATACGCGTTATCATTATACGCGATGCGTTCTCACATCAAGTTACTGACGGCTGCCAAGTCGACCTACAGTGAGTGAGCGAACGAGCACAGCAAAACACAGGGCCAACTTCAACAAGCCAGGGGTAATGCAGAGAAACGGAGGCCAGATTCGTGATCAGCGCCCCAAATTACATAAGTGTGTAAATTTTGGGGCAATTTCTTGGGGTGTCATTCTGCTTCACCTCCGCCACAAAAAAGTAATACAACAAACAAAATCAGAAACATAATCTTCATGCCTAGCTACGTAATAAATTGCCATTATACTAATCACCACAAGATAAAATGCAGAAACGAGCAGAAATTAGGTTGTACTGTCGGTATCGCAAACATCAGTTTTGACATAGGCAAATGTATTAAAAGACATAATTGGGTGACCATATCTTTGGGGTAAAATGGGTCATGTTTATTTTCAACAAGGCTGTGGATTTAGCACAACAATTAAGTCTTTTTCTCGTATTTAGTGTACCATAGCTAGGAATAACTATGAATCGTGTGGCTTAAATTGAGTCGTTGTATCTGACCTTAAGTCGCAACAATCCTTAGTATTATGTGCATTACAAGATATACAAAACTATGCAAGATTGTTCACTGTCATCGTCAGCTGCGTTTATTTTGTAAGCTTATAACATACATCCCGAAACAGGGGTTCGTTGTGGCTGCCACATCTGAGGCTCGCAACCCACTCATGCCGAAAGCGCGTGGAAAATTTTTGCAATAAAGATAAAACTTTGGCAAAAATGCGGTCGTTACTTTCGTGTCTAATCCCCTTGATAGCCCCACGAGACGACATCATTCGCCGGCCCCGCCTACCTCCCCATGAGACCTCGAAGCGTCAGCATATATTGCTTGTAAGCAATAATAGCAATTTTGTGGCTAAGTTTTACGATTCGGCAAATGTTCAAGCAAGTGACGGCCCTCCGATTTGAATACTTTATTCCAAATGCAATAAAGTATACCGGTTTGAGGCTACAAATATGCGATGTTTCTTGACGAAAGTGTTTTTACACAACTTTGTTGGAGTAGCATGTTAACGAAAGTAGAATGATTTTAAAACATAGTTTATGTTACATACAAAAATCAGGAGACTTGTGATATCGATTACGAGAAAACATTTGTTACTGTGGACTGTAGTCCAGCAAATGCGTCAAGTTTTATACAAATTTCGGTTTCATTCACCGAACGCGTCGCTCTCGAGGTATATATTAGGTAATTGTTCGTAAGTTTATTGGGCTGGCGAAGATTTCGTGTATATATATGAAATATCTACATAACAAATGCCAAGGGCGTTCAATGTCCGTTGGCTTAATACCTAAAATTTCGCAAATCCACTCTTTCTCCAGTACTCAACTGTTTATCCTTAAAGGTTTATACTTTTTCTCGTAAAATTTTGACCTTAGGGGAGCAGGTGGAATGGTGACGAAGTGTCTGAAGTGGGCATGGCTTCATCCCATCTCTATTCCACTCTAAGGCGTAAGCTCTTGCACCCCATGGCTACAGTATCATGAATAGGTATATAAATATTTTTCCTAATAGTGTTCCTCATCTAAAACTCTTAATAGCAACGCCAACGTTTGTTAAGTAAGTGCATCATATTGCGTATGTGCCACTTGGCAAAATGTTTGTCTTACCCAGAAGAGGGACTAATGTGGGACAAGCACGGCTGAACACCCAATCGGGTATTTTTCGTTCTTGTGGCATTGTCCAAAGACATTATAGCGTTTGCAAAATCTCAAAGGTGTACTTCTACTCTAACTAGTTTTCCTTCCAATGCGCAATTTAAGTAGCTGTCAGCAATATTGAAAGACGAATTAATGTGGTTCATGTTGTAATGAGCATGAAAGTTTTCTTTTCAACCTATTAAGTCTTAAAAAGGCTTTTGTGACACATTAACCGATATTATCTGAATGAAAGAGGTAAATCAATTTTTATCACCGTTGGGTTTACCCACTGGACAGACCTAATTACCGTTGGGTTTACCCTATGGGCAGACCTCATTACCGTTGGGTTTACCCTATGGGCAGACCTAATTACCGTTGGGTTTACCTACTGGGCAGACCTAATTACGGTTGGGTTTACCCACTGGGCAGACCTAATTACCGTTGGGTTTACCCACTAGGCAGACCTAATTACCGTTGGATTTTCCTGCTGGGCAGACCTAATTATTGTTGGGTTTACCAACTGGGCAGACCTAATTACCGTTGGGTTTACCCACTGGGCAGACCTAATTACCGTTGGGTTTACCCACTGGGCAGACTTAATTACAATCACCATTGATCGTTTGTACGGCGTTTTCGAGTTCTTGCAAATTTGGCCGATGCAACTTTTAGGGGCGAAAGTGGAATACATTTTATGTCGTTTTGTTCTGGATATGGATACTAAGCCTAAGCCTAAGCCATAGCCTAAGCTAAGCTCCTTCTTCCAAGCCTAGAACTAAGTGACATGCTACCCCTCCTCCGAAACCACACAGTAAACTTTGCTTTCTTGTACCGATATCAGTTTGTTAACGTGACATGCGTGCCCAGTTTTATGTTTCCTGGGTAGCGATAAACATATGTCACATAGGGCTCTGTAATTACTCTAGCAACGAGTGTTTAGAGTAAGAAAGTTAATGCAACAATGTCAATTTACCATTGATGACCTGATAATATTAGAAGTGAGATAATCCAGTAAGCTTTGAAATCAGTAACAAGGAAGAGTACATTGGAAACGATATCCATTAAAAGATGGGTGTAATGGTACATACAAAATAAGGGTATATTTCCAGCCATATTGAACAGATGAGGCTGTAAATATTATACATTTTTAGATGCACTAAAGGGCACAACCATTCTACAAGCATTGGAACTTGTCAGACATTTACACAATTTACGAATGCGTATTTACGAACGTTGAACTGTATTATTGTACAGAGCTTAGTTGTTACCCAAACGGTATACTTAATTTTTGTTTGTGTTTCCAAATTTGTTTTCAAAATACTATGTAGAGTCTTCCGACTGTTGATATCTCATTGTATTGCGTTATCCACCAGATCTGTCCAACCAAGAGCCGTGAGGCGGTCTCAATTCCAATTGTTCAACGCATGTTTTGCGCTGCAGTGCAACTTAGTATGAACGTATTTTTATAAGATAAACTAACACAGTGTCGCGTTATTAAACTTCTCGCGCATCTACTTTCTTTATGTCCACGAAACATTCCCATCTTCATCATCTCATCTATTAACGCGTCTGATTTCTTTATTTCTTTGCTTGTTTACACGAACCGCTATTTAGTCAGGCGAAAATTAGTCAAAACGTTTCGAAACACTCTGTTGGGCCACGGAAATTAAACATTTTAAGCAAAACTAGGAGATAACTTACAGTTTCCGAAATTTGATTGAATAAATTCTTTTTATTGAATCTAAAGGATTTATTCTCAATATCAATATATACGTTATGTTTTTACTTTTGCGAAAGTAAAATTAATGTTGATAAGTCACAAAGATGAGAACAGTTTTTTGAATATGCCCGCAAAATTGTGTTCAAGTTGAATTGTTTTTGGTTTTGGGTACAAACTTAAGTTTGCTGCTTCAATTGCCTGCAGCAACACTCCGGTTGTGCAGAGGCTCTGGAGTAGCACCCAATTTCATGAAAAAATTAACGAAATGATTGCAGCCGCCCGTCGCACATTTGAAAAGCTTTAAACGCCTCTGGTATTGTACCCAACGGTGTAGTACCATTTAGCCTACTTGTTATCTTTAATATATAATATGTACCTTTTAGTTACGGTTCCACTTTCGGCCTGTTTCAGAAACAGAAATTCCTCAATATTTCAGCATCTACAACTGCGCCGGGCAACGAACGATAAGGCGGCATTAAAACCATATTTTTCATTCACGCACTTTCCTACAGCTGTCGTATGATCATTTGTTCTACTCATGTACCCAAAGTCAATGCCACGTTAGCCGAATTAGCTCTATATCAGTTCGTTAACCGTGAGAGAGCTTTAGTTGTTGAAAACACCGTCGAAGTTTAAGACAACAACACCACGTCGATGATGCTATACCAGCAACTTAGGGCTGTGATGTTTAGAAGAAAACTATTCAGAGGCAAATTGTGGTTTGAAATTCAATTTCCGGTCGCAAGTCAATGCCACCGTCTAGAAATCGACAAGATTCCTTTTGGTTTTATGTATCCCCGATTGACTAACCGTTCGACCTGTTTTGAGCTGTAAAACTTGGGTTGTTTCTGGGGTTTATGTTTAAATTGTTAAATTGGAGCAGAGGCTAAAAACAGCAATTAGCGTTAGTGTACTGCATTAATTTGAGCGGCGACTATACTGGCATCAGCACCGGTTGCCAGAGAGAAATTGTTATTTATCGAATCGAATGTGGGCGCTGACCTTACTGGCCGCCGACCGCGACAGCTTGGGGCCTTAGTCACCGACATTTTTACTTTTCAAATTGAAAACAAATTGCTTTCAATTCGGCAGCTTCTGTATTTAGCACTAATTGTCATGGGCACAGTATCAAAAGTGGAGGGGTGTAGGGATAAATTGGTCTGAAGTGCTTATGAGTCAGGAGGGTCTGGTTAAGTATCTAACCAAATTTGCATTTGCAATACTACAAGACCGATTCACGAAAATCAAAATTCGAGTTTGTATGGAATCGCGTTTTTTTCCAACCTTGACATCGTTTTAAAGTGTGGAATACTTTGGAATACCGTTTCCACTTAGCCTCTCTCGTTGAAAGTCAGGGTTTGATCATACAAAGTAGCGCGAAACACTATAAGATTTCTTCAGCATGCGGTTCGATATTTAGGCTCTAGGTTGCGAAGCCCAGGTAGGCTTCGCATCATTCGCATGTGCTGTCTGTGCTGACCGCAACCGCACATTGTCAAAACGTAGCAAATAACCAACCAAACGAACGGTTTTGTGTGAACGCCTAGAGAACAAGGCAAGATGCGGACCACAATTCAAGTTCAAACGGTTTGCCCATCAACAGTTTGTTTATTCCGTCATTCTTTGTTCTCAAACCAACTTCACGTTCGTCACCAATCATTCTCAACCATGACACTCGCTCCCTGCCCTATGGGTACTGCGAACACTACTTCTGACCCACACTAGCCGAAAAGTTATTACGCAACTGCATAGACCTTTACGCCATTTTACCGGTGGCGTTCTTGGAATTTTCTCCAAAGTTTGACAAATTTATAACATCTTTAACTGATAAAGTTGGATTAAGCTAATTTTCTTGCAACATATCACAGACACTTTTCAATACCAACCTACAATTTGGAGTCCGTCAAGCTATAAAAGAATCATTTTATT
This sequence comes from Trileptium ribeirensis, assembly GCA_030248225.1. NCBI lineage: Eukaryota > Metazoa > Nematoda > Enoplea > Enoplida > Thoracostomopsidae > Trileptium > Trileptium ribeirensis. The sequence goes on from JASANE010019464.1 coordinate 17,026, forward strand.
TTAACATATATATAAAGCGGAAGTGATACAGGTCCTCGCTATGGAAACAAGGAGACAATAGAACGATAATCGTTATGACTGAACTGCGAACCAGTCATAAAACACTAAACCTTCGTAACGGCTTGGTCATTTACAGAGATTGTGTTCTTCTGCTTCCAAATTAAACTCATTTCGCCAATCCGTTTTCCAAACAAAGCCAAGAAATGGTTCAAAAATAGTGCGGAACAGTTTAAAATAGCATAAAATTAAGAAATTATTCAACTCTAATTCTGCCGTGTACCTTAAGACCTAATACAATAGTACCAGCTCTATACAACTTACATATACATATTTACCTCTATTCTAACGATCTTCGTATACATTGTTTGACCCATGTCACCTTTAGGTTAGAAAAAAGAACAGCTTAGAGCGGAGGTTCGGGAGGCAGCAGCTCGCCGACTTAGACTTAGGCTAAGTACATTATATACTCATATAGGGACCTTCGCTTAGGCTAAGACTAAGGCTTAGGCTTAGTGTATCGAGAAGAAGATGGTATGCATTATGCTTCGGCCCCTAAAAGTAAGATTGGTCCATTGCTTGGCCCACAATAAGGTCTGATTGTTTTGGGTACTCTATAACGGGTTGGCAGTGTAATTTTAATTTTATTAAACTAAATGTAAGTTTGGGAACTAAACTTTGTCCGTATTCCAAAGTTGCATATAAACATAATAGCTGTACCTGTAAGATATTTTGTCTCAAAAGCACCAGCGCAGACCTATCTCAAAAATTAGGGACTCTACGATTAGTCTTAATAGACCAGAAAAGCAAAAACTGTTGGGAGGGGCGGTCAGGGTTTAACCTCTACATAATAAGACGTGGATCATGGCAGGTATTTCCACTTTAGCGTATCGGACGCTGGAATTTGAGTTATGGATGCAACAAGAAAAAATCCACAAACTGACAGTCCGAAATTTCACAATATGAAAAGTAAGAATTCTTCGTTAACACTCAGTAGATTCACTGTCCGGCAGCGTAAAATATCTGGTTCCAGCCAATGTATTTCAGCGTCAAATTGAGTGACTTCCTTAAATTTTGCCAATTTTAATGCGCAGTTCTATTCACTCCATCGTTGTCATGTTATTTATAAGTTTTAAATAAGCTATTTTTCTGATTTTATCGATTTAATCGCAATTAGGTAGATATTACTAGTAGAGTATCTGCGTTTACAAGTAATTGGAGATTAGTATAAACAGAAATAGCCTACTAAACAGCTATGAAATTCGGGTTATCTTGTATTGCTATCGTTACAACAATAGTTGTACTGCTCAGTAACCATCACATGATGGTCAAGTCGATGCAGCATTTTGGTCCGGAATATTTCTACCCGGTGAAATCGTTTTCAATTGACAATCTCATTCACAACTCAAAATTACTCTCCCGGGTTAGCGCATTTGGTAAACGATTGAACGATGCGGACAGAAATATGGGAAAATATATTATCGATGGCCAAATTGATCCTCAACAGGGTACCATGACCCTGGACAGTCGAAGCAGAATCATAAAATCAACCGAAAATCATTTGCCATCTATCGGCGAATGGGCCGCTTTTGTTAAACCGGGCGATGACGCAAATGTGGCACCGATCCCACTCCTGGTGCCAGGAGAAATTCGCCCGAAGTGGCCAACTATGTTGCACGCATCGATCGTTAGCAACAGTCGTGGAGCATCTTCAGATATTCAGAAAAATGAATATGAAAATTTGGTTAAGCGAATTCCAGCTCCAACTGGTCACGAAGACAGCTTTATTCTGGCGGAGAGCGAGAAACGCCAAGACGAGGTACCAATTATGCGTTTCGGAAAGCGGCGTGATGAAATGCGGCGCGATGACATATCCACTCTCAAGAATGACGAACAGAGCACAGCTCCGATAATGCGTTTTGGCAAGCGACACTCTGGCATTCCATTAGAAACGCAACTAGGCGGCGAAACCAGCAGTGATCGTGACTGGATCAATACAGCACCCGATTTTGTTCAGCAGGTTGTCACAGCGCTGGAAAAAGCAAAACGGCCCGAAAGCAGACGTCGACTACAACTTCAGGCCGACGAAGCTCCGATAATGCGCTTTGGGAAACGAGGCATTCGCCAGCAAAGACCAGCTCCAAACGATGCAATACCGATAATGAGATTCGGCAAAAGGGATCTTTCAAGCGTCGATATGGAGTTTAGTCCCAACGAAGAAAATGGAATTTATGATCACGGCAAGACAGGTGAAACAATCGATGAGCGACAAACTGACAATGCTGATGACGGAAAACTAGAAATCGATGAAAACCTAGGGACAGGGCCAGAAACGGTTACAGTTATGCGGAGTCCTGATCTGAACAAAGTTTACGATCAAATTATGACAAAGTATAGCGGTGATTTGCTTGCTGGTGTTCACGGGAGGCAAGTGCTGGGAAAACGGGACAAAAGCGGCTACGATTTCTATCAAACAGACGGCAAAGCATCACTATTGCATGGGTTTATTGATGAAAACTCTTCCGACATTGGTAGCTCTAATAATGGTCAAATTTTCTTCGAAGAGAATCCCGCAATGGAAACTGAAAAACGTACCGACAACAGCAAAGACACGTCACAGGCAGTCGTTCCAATGATGCGGTTTGGAAAACGGAGCTATCAACTACTCCCAGTTAGGCAGAATCCGTCCGGCGAATTTGCTATATTTAGTCAACCACACAGTCTTACGAACAAACGGACTTTCAACAGAGGGAGATTGCTGCTGATTCCACCAGTTTATTTTAATAAAGACCGTTTAATTCTATTACCGACGGGAAGGCGTAAGCGTATCGCGGATGGACTTCTCGTCCCGCGTTTAGATGTTGGAAAATCAGCTGATTACGAAGACTCATTACTGGTGTCAAACATGATTCCGACAAGCGAAGACTTCAACGAAGACACTGTAGGAAATGATGAACCCGATTACTGGCCATATTCGGGCGACTCTGAACCAAAACTTTGGGTCGCCGTGGCAACACAGGCAAAACGCAGCGTTTCGCAGCCCGGAAGAAATGAGATTACAGATTATGAAGCGACGATTTTGCCCATGATTGGGATACCGCCACAAATGATCTACAGCAGTCCATTGAAATCATATCACAAGAACAGCCGCATGGACACCAGAAATGACGCTAAAAGTGTGAACACTGCAGCTGTAAGATCATCGCCGATTGTGCATTTCGGCAAACGGAATTTGGCAATTCGGTTATTTAACAGGATTTGAACGAATGTAGTCCTTCGAAAAATATATTCTATTTTGTAAAAAATATTTTATGAATCTTAAGGAACTCAAGTACTGAAAATAGTATGCCACAAACAGTCTCTTGGTACTGTGTTTGGGTCATAGATTCTTTTAAAATTTTGGATGGGTAAAACCATGCCTGTAATGCAGTGAACCACCGGCTCGGACAATATACGCCATAGGTGGACAACGTTCGTCGGCTCAGGACCGGCGGGGGTGGTGTGCGGCGAGGGGTAAACCAGAGTAGTATATAATCAAACATTTCGTCCTTCCCTTCAATCTTTCCTCATAATTTTCCCATTTTCCTATGTTTTCCTTTGAAATTTTGTAGTAATGCACCAACGAATCGTGAAAAGTTTAGCTTTCAACGCATGTAGAGGAAGAAGTGCAGAGCCTCTCAGGCTGTAATTATGGCTTAGTGAGTAACCCCTCCGTACATGGCAATCCGCACCTAAATGCCAGAAAAATCTGAAGATCACTCAAAACTTATGTTTGAAAATAAGTTTCAGACAATGATTCAAAATGGCGGTATGCATTCCCGTCGTCGAACAGGATCCGTTGAGTCTACACAACTCGACGAGTATATATACTGGTTCATGCAAGTCTGTCCAGCCGTCACGATGCCATAAACGATAGCAACAAAAATTAGGTAGGCTTTGCTCAAGTCGCTACGAGCTATTCGGCACTATAACAGGCATCATATCCGTAAAATCACGACATAACCAAGGAAGTTTCAAATCCAATTTTACCCAAAGCAGTTCAAATGAAGTCATTAGACAATTGAGACTAATGTAGAAAAATAGATTATTTCGACTGAAAAATAAGAGTTAACCCGATAGTGAGCAAAACATAAAGATATACATAACAGCTTACACCCGTAATAAACGAGTAAAATATGAGGATAACCCTTTTAAGATTTCTTTTATTTAGTTACGGGATTGCTTATGAAAATCTTGCTTATAACGAACATAATCGAAACGCTAGGTATGTGATTAATTTTATCGATTTTAGTAGACAACTTAATTTCAAATTCTGTGCGTTTTTCGATCTTAGTTAAGCTATTGTACTTATGTCCCATGTATGCGGGGTTCCTTTGATGACACGTGTAATATTGCTGCGCACAATTGCGAATACGATATGGGCATATTTCAGTTGAATAACCAAACAGTTGAAGCCGCATTTTTGCTGTGGGAACGGTTTTTCTCGACAGTTAAGTTACTTGTTTACAGCTTTACCTAAAATACACACAGATATTGACAGAATTTCATAGTTATATGCTTATTTATTAGGCATACAGGTTGGCTATAAGGAATAAACACATTGCGCTTTGTGTCGGTAACTTTATCAGCGGTCTTTAGCTAGTACTCGAAGTCGTTAACACATGATTAATAGTTTACACAAAGAGCTGGTGTTTAACTGAGAATGGGCACATAATATTAACAGCAAAAACGAGTTGATATTAGTAGCCTGACACATGGTGGTATCGACCAGGCGGAGACATATGCGTGCGGTTGCAACCGCGTAGCTTTAATCAACATCGAAAAACATTTAGAGCCAAGTTCCTAGATCGGTACTGAATTATTTCAACAAAATTTCGCGGATTACATAGTGTAACGTAAATATTGTAAACACTAGCTATGTGATCAACTGTGACGATTTTTATTAAAACATCGAAATTTTGATTCCTGATTTTGAACACTGACTTAATGGGGTATCTATATTTAATTTAGAACCTGTCACAATCTATGTATGTTTTAACAGCAACAAGATTACTACCATATACATACAATTAATCAAATGTTTAAAAAACATGCCATGGTCACACAGCATAAACTTGAAAAAGCAGTAAAAAATCATGTAGAATAAGAATTGTATAAAAGCAGATTTTTGTGTCAAAAGATTCTAATCATATGTTCATTACCAAAGAGTCCCTAGATAGGGTTCTTTTCCAATATCCCCCAGCCCGCATTTGCCCAAAAATTGTCAGATTCTGGAAATTTTGGTATTTTTGTGATCCTCGACACCTCCCCTGATCATTTAGACCAAAAAATAGAATTTTTAAAATTTTAGATTTTTTGGGTCCCGAGGGTCCCCCCTTGGGAACCCAATATGTTTTCTTAAAAATTAGATTTTTACCCACGTTTCGACGCGATTAGTGTAATGGTGTTATTTATAACGGAATCACATAAAAGCATCCTAAGTTATGGTCAAAAACTGTTCATTTGCTGAGCCTCTCAGCCTCGACATTTTTGGCTATAACTTAGGATTCGGTTGCTGGATCCCACTAAAAATATTACCATTCGATTCATCTCGTCAAGCCGCGTACAATAGCGGGTAAAAATCCAATTTATAAAAAATTTTTTTGGGTCGGCGAGGGGGGAACCTTGGGACCCCAAGAATCTAAAATTTAAAAAATTCAATTTTTTGGTCTAAATGATCAGAGGAGGTCTCGAGGATCACAAAAATTTCCAGAATCTGACAATTTTTGGGCAAATGCGGGCTGGGGGAATAATGGAAAAGAATCCTAGATAGTCCCAAGTCTCCAGTAGCCAGTCCCAAGTAGTCGAAGCACATATAGACTACGATGAGTTACATTTTAAGAGTGGTAAACGCATGAGAGCCCAAATGGAAATGGTTTCCAAAATGCCTAAGAAATGGATAAAATTTACGCATTTCTTCTCATTCAGTCCCAATTCTGTGAAATACGACTTTTATATTATAGTGTATCCAACCTAAATATAACAGTAACGTCCGATCCTAAATGTGACATGGACCACTATGTACTAGGACCAGTTCTGGCCCTAAGGGATCCCAGCTGCACCACTTTCAATTTTCGCTGTGGTGCCCGGACAACCCCGGCTTACACGATTCCCCGGTTTGACCCTAGTCTGACCGATGGGAACCGCTTAGCTTAGTGGGCTGCTCGGCGGGTTTACCAGGGTGTTCGGCCTGGCCCCTATATTGGCCCACGTGTCTAATGGTATGGAGGTCCCCCTGAGGGAGGGTCATCCCCTAAGCCTGCTCACAGGTAATAGGGCTGACCCGTCATTCCCTCTAACTTCGGTGACTGGGAGCGGAGGCAGCGGGAAACTTTGCACCAGGGATCCTTTGGAACTCATGCGCCAAGGTTGATTATCGATTATCAATGCTACTGGGGTGAGGTGGGAAGGACTGTGAACGTGTGCATGTCCAATGGTGCGGGGCGGGAGGGGGCCCTGCTATGATCCATCGATATTGGTTTACTTAACTGAAGTGTGGCCATTTTGGGATACGGTTTGAAATCGGGTGAAGTTTTCGGACGGCGGGCGTAGATTGGCAGCGATAACACAAGACGGCGTTCGCGAGCATCTTTGGAAGGTAGCCGGAAAGCTGCGTGCGGAGGAAGACCAAAATGTAAATCGAGAACGACAGGTCGCGAGTTTAAGGGAGGTCTATACTTTTACAGAGCGGGGTGTTGATTCGGCCTATTTGAGTCGAGCTCACCTAGAGGAATGCTAAATTTGATCAAATCTAATTCGCCTACAGCAAATGCACACTCCAATTATTTACTTGCTTTCTTATTAATTATACTTCCCTGACACACTAAAAACTTCCCAATCAGGGACATCGCAAAAGTTATATGTACAACACAGCATAAGATTTACACGATACAGTGTCCGGGTTCCCATACGGAACCCTCATCGCGGAATAATTTTAGGAATTTGAACGTGGCGCCACCTTGCCAGATACCTCCAAATTCCAGTAGCGGAAAACGATCCCTTAGCTCTGCTAGAGCTTTGTTAGAGGTGCGAGCACCGTGACCCTAGAACTCAGCAAGTGGCCCTGGAAATGTATAATTTTGTAATTATTCACTGTAGGCAACGAAATTTTTTACAGCCACCGGCATTTAATTGGGATGACGAAACTGTCTAGGGAGCACCAATTGGGCTCTTTTGGAAACGCGGAACCCTCAGCCCAAAATTTGTTATTAGATCCTTAACCGACAATTTATCCTCATGCTGATCATGTAAAATTCCATTACTGTTCCTAACCTTAAGTTTTTTTCTTAGCCTATTTGATAGTAGAAGCGCGGGCGCAGCACTTACGGGAGCGCGAGGTATCTAGCTGACACCCCAACACCCGCAAGGGCTGCTCCATTCCCTATGCCTAAGCGAGAAAATTTTAAACCCCTGGGAGAAGCCTCGGGCGGCCTCTTCCACGCGTCCGCTGTCGAAGAGTCCACCCAAGACAACCAGGTTTCCCAGAAGGTGGTTCTCGGATCCTTTTGTTTAAAACGTTGACTAATGATCTCTTGAATTAGCTTTAACCGTAGGCATTGCAGTCAAAAAAACACCTACTCCAAATTTCAACGATGTGACATTAAACTATCAATGCAACACTCTATCGAACACCGAATAATTCACCCCCTGGGCATGAACGATAAAAGCAACCCAGGGGGCGGGGAACCAGTCTAGTGCGGGGGGAATGTTTCCACGTTTTTTGCAATTTAAACGCGATTTTGACCACACTTTGTCCCAAACTCAACCCACTTCCCAACGCGGGCGCAGCACTTACGGGAGCGCGAGGCATCCAACGGACACCACAGCACCCGCAAGGGCTGCCCCTGGTCCTAAACTTGAGCAGAAGTGCAAAAGCATCGGAAAACACCGCGCGGGCCTCTTCCGCACCGCTGCATGCCGAACAGCCCACCCGGGCTAAACGAGAAACCAAGGAAAAACGAAGCAACGGGAAATTTAAACGAAAAGCACGAAAAGCCTGGCGACAACCGCCAACACGAGCAAACTTTCCGAGTACAGGGCTCGACTGGTCCCGCTCTAGAAGGGTGCAGTTTTCTTTTATACCGACTGTCGCCCCCTTCGCTACTACATACCCTAGTCCGACGAATTTCGAATTATGAAAAATATATGTGTAAGATATATCTATATATGTACATAGCAATGCAGCTACAACAACGCCAAATAAACAAAACGGCTAAAGCAACAAGAAATATCTGCTTCGACCAGCTACAACTATACATACGTATGCTTAAATCATCCCCTCGTTGGGCGCACGACGCTGCAAATGGCCGGCAACAACACAAACTTGGCCGCTGTGTGCCAAAGCGACAAAACCGCGCGCTGGTGGGCGCGGCCGAAATTTTGGAGGAAAAATATAACGGCGCTCAGGGCGCCGTTTGCTCATAGGGATATCGGCACATTTTTGCGGCCGGGGGCAGGACCAGAATGATGCCCTGGCAGGCCGGCTACTGATGAAAATTTAATATTTAATATTTCCCTTATAGGAGGCCTGTTAGAGGCCGATTTAGGCGCCCGAAATAGGGAATTTTAGTGCCTCCTTTAAGCTCAGGGGATCCTGAGCGGGCCCGTTGGGGTGGGCGGCCCCGGTTTTCAGCTAAACGGTTAGGGTGGGACCCAATAAGTGTCTCTGGCTCCAAAAATCGGGGAGTTTAGATTATTTTGGATGTCCTTTTAGGCTTAGAAAATTGGAGGCTTAAACGCCTGTTTGGGGATCCGTAAGTAGTTGAGGGATCCGAATTTTCAGACCCGCCGGGGCAATTTGACACCCCAGTAGAGTCCTTAAGGGGGTTCAGTCACCCCCGTTCCCCTGAAATTTGTAGGAAACCCAAAAATTGAATTTTTGTGTCGCACCCTAAAATGATGTCTTAGGAAATTTTTATAGTTTGATGCGGCCTACCTTTAAGAAGTTTCCTTGATTTGTCCTGGTTTCCCTTGACTCCCTGAACTATACATACAGAAATATGCATCGAATATACGTGACACTCCTCAAAACGCACAGCAGATATGCTTAACGGTAATGATTCGGTGTGTGCCCTGGGATTGGCCCAGGGTGACTAGTTTCCTTACAACGCCAAAAATCCCGATAAAATCGGTTGGTCCCCGGCATCTCCGAAAGCACACCCGTACTTCGCGCAAATACAACATCATGTATAATACAATGCACAAGCAATTTATATACGTAGTACGACATTAATTTGTTTCACGAGGATCGACCGGGCACCCCTAATATTTAACCGTCTTTCATATTTGGTGCCAAAATCATCCCGTGCACCATCGGGTGGTGGAGTGTGACCGTACGGATACAACACAATGATATACAATTGTTTATTTCATAACAAAAACAATAATACTGCACAATGATCATCTGATACTTGGGTCACACTCCACCGGTGTCCGGCCGTCCGTTCCCTTCATTACCTATAATTTTTTAGCACACCTTTAAGGTTTTGTCATTCTCTAAAGAATTGGGCTGTTACACTATATATCTACTAATGCAACGATATGTCAAAAGTTGTCAAAACAGTGCAACAATCTATACATATAGCTTATCTAAATAGTCTGCAATGGTTTGTATAAACCTCAAACTTCTTGTGCGGATCGCGTGGGACTTTTGAATGCTGGTTGTACGATAACTGATAGATCCGAGAGATAAAAAATAGAGAAAAATTCTCAAATGTATACTCCGAATTTGTTGTACTCAAACTATGGTGTAATGACAAAAAAGTTGCATATATTGATTCATTTGCGTGTTTTTATGAAAGCCCAAATACGCGAAATTCATTATGCAATTATTCAAAATTGAAAAATTATGCATTAGTCAACCCTCTCAGGAGATGCGATTACCCACCTTTAACCCGTCATCGCGTGAAATGTTGATGTGTATTTCGTAAAATGTTGATGAAGCGTTTACCCAGTCGGCGGATTGAACCTTCGTATAGCACGAACTTTTGCTTTAACCGTTCTGCTATATAGAAGCTGTTGCTTGGTTTCTTAAAGAACCTCAGAAAGAGTGCAAACTAATTATTATATCAGTAAATACAAAGGAGATAATTTCCTACATAAAGGAATAATTCCCCAGATTCACAATGTTAAGAATAAAATTCCTTTAAAGTCAGTAGTAAAATTCATTTTTTAACAATATTCGGTAGTGTAAGAGGGCTTGAAATATCAAACGCTAGTAATTAATAAAACTTTTTATTAAAGCCATATACAGTTAGTAAAAGTGAAACCATGCAAGTATGCATGATAATTGGAAATTAACATGAAGACTTGATTCTGTCAGCTATAAACCATATAGTGAACGAGCTAGGATATTCATGCTCGAGAAAGCTTAAATTCTAAACTAACCCTCAAGTCACTACATCTTCAGTTGATTGGCGTTGCTAGTTTAGGTACTGGAAAAGTCTAAAATGAGAGATGCTCAAATGCATTTTCGGACAATACAGAACTAAAAATCAATACCTACATAAGTCTTCATTTCGTGACCTAAAAGTTGTGGCTGAAATATGAAAACTGTGGATGTTTAAACCGTTGCGAATTATATCAGCTATCGAATTTTGTTGCTCGAAGTTGCACCGTGTATTCCCTGAAATCGAGTCATTATTCGCAACACCGTTGAGAAACATGTACTCAAATCACTATACCTCCGCCGACAATGGTCGAGGCAACAGTGAGCAATATGCAGTTTAGACATTTGAGGAATAGCAATGTCACAAAAACCTCTTTACGAAATAACACTATATATTATAAGAAAGAATTCCCGTCTATCTTAAAAGCACAAATTACGATGCAAAATCTGCAAATATACTATTAAACTGAAAGGTTAGTGCTCCTCGAGTAAAACTATTACAATGAAAATGAAAGCGCTAAAACGATTCAGTAAACGATCTACAACTTTTGGCTAAATTGTTTGTCCAAATTATCTCCTGTTTTTCAGAATATCATCGCTTTAAAACACTCTACAATTGATTATATCTATAAACTACACCTATTAGCCCAGTTGCGGGTAAAGCCAAAATATTTACTATGCTATAACCCGAGATGATATCAGATCAATAAATGTCCTTCAAAAACATACATATAACGCAAATATAATTACCAACCCCCGTTGGGACTAAGTACAAAAAAACACAGCATTTTGTCATAGCTGGTAGGCTGTAACGTTATTTTCACCTTTTGTCAGATTATCCAGTATAAGATTGCGCTCACGATGTAATCCTACTGTGCCTTAACGGAATGTAATAAAATGCGATGCGCTGGAGCTCGGTAGCCAATTGAAAGTGGAATGCGGCATACTTTTCGAATTCATTCTACCACAGTTAAGGTGATACAAATTCGAGTGACAGTGGATAAAGCCGTCGAAAATAAATTAATAATTGCATTTGTGATTGGTGTCGAGACTGCTTTTTGGACCTAATGCTTCCAATGGTTTTCCGGGAGAGTAATTGGCTCTCAAACAACCATGCGAAATTATAAATATTGACGTATCCTGAACGTTTTTCTACGAACTCGTTGCCTCTTAATGCTACCGAGAAAATTAAATTCCTAATAAAGATTTGACACATCGCTGACCAAGCCCCGTAAACTGCGGTGGTGTACTTCCCGAGACAAAATCTCGGGTTTATGCAAAAATTTCGAATTTTTGGCTTAAACGTCGGCACTGGACTGTTCAATTTTTATCGGTAACAACATTACATTTTTGGCTTACATTAGAGTACTGTATGTCCGTTGCTTCAAAGTAACCTAATAACTACAATTTTTTATCACATTACCTAGTAATTTTTACGTTTTCCCATTACCTCTAATATCAACCCATTTACTGAAACAGATGTAACTTATACACATTTTTGATGGATGTTGCTATATTTTGCCCACTTGACTTAAGTTTACAAGATCCATAACGCGATCTGTACATTGTCGAGGTCCAGTTGAACACTGTCTTACTTGATGTTTTCGACTTCCGTATGATGCTCCAATTGTTGAAGCTACACCCGTACACCCACTATTGTGTGACGTATATTATATAAAATACGGCCTGATTAGCACAAATTTCTAAAACCCATAAAATTGCCTTGTTGCGGACACCATCTATATACGTTTGGCAGAAACCTTTTATGCATGCGTGGCTGAAACAACGGACCAAATCGACATCCCGAGTGAAGCTTTGTATTCCATTATGCCACAACCCAAGAAAATTGGGTCTATGGATGAGGACATGAACTGCTGATAATATATTTGCTTGGTTTAACAAATGTGATTACCGATAATATCATATCAAATAATTTATGGAATACCTAAAATCAAACGAAAAAATTAGTTACAAATATTTCGTTGAAACGGAGCGAGCGGAGTTTCCACAGAAGGCGACGATTTGTTTTTTCGATAGCAAACCATTTTTAACAATTTTTTCTTGGCAAAATGCCCCCTGGCAAAATCGAGCGCCCCCCGGTTCGGAACCAGGTGGGCCCCTGGCAAAACTTTCATATAATGGAGAACCCATATTTGTTTGATTATATTTTGTGTGCAGGGCATCAACAATGGCGTATATAGACATTTCTTAATGCTGAATATATACAATGATTTAGTTATCCAGTGCCAACGGTGCACATTTCATGACTTTTCATTTTTTTGTAGAGGGTCAATGAACCCGATTTTCGGAATACATTCTGTCTTCAGTTGTTTGAACACGTATTGCGTACAGGTAATCAACAATTGTCTATATTGGTTTTGCGGTAGACTGAATACGATATATATTGGTTTTGCGGTTCGGTTATCTAGGGACCAGCACGAATACTATTGATTGGTTGTAAGTTGTTTTCGAAGGGGTTACGGTCGACTAGGTTTTAGGGTTTTCAATTGTTTCAAAGTTCAAGAGCTTTTAGGATGCTATATATCCATCAAACACAGCCTGTTACAGGTGATTAAACAAAATGATAACTTAAAAATGGAATCACGCTCAGTCCATTTCACCCTCGTTTGCGAGATACTAGTAATAGTCGCTAAACAGCTGCGGGAAGGAAAGACCTAGAAATGAATGTTGCACAATATATAATCGTAATTATCTATCGGAAACGGCTGCCAACCAATGTAAGAGTGGCAAACGTATAGCTATTTCACTTTGATGGAACCCAAAGACTTTACAAGTTCAACGATTATAGCTCTTGAGTACAGTTGTAATAAGTTAAGGACAGTAGGCTTCGTAGGCGACGAAATTTGTTGTTCCATCATCCGAAACGCGAATCACCATTTGATGCCCAGCTGGAACAAGAATCGCAGTTCCCGGTGTGAGCGGGCCGAAATTTTCCAGTTCACCGCTGCCTTCAGTTACGATGACAATGCTACATGACGAGGCGATTGCCTTCGGCTTAAGCTCAGACGCGGACTGATCTGCCTAAAATTAACATTTTGATTTTTTTATACAAACATTACCGAATATTACGTTCTGGCTTTGATGTCCAAAAATACAGCATGATTGTGGATTTGCAAAAACAACTCTCCAGAAACTGTCTATTCGGAGGAAAATAAACTTAAAAATCCGCTGAGACATGATCTGAACTCATTGAATATAATGATTCGTATTACATTCCAGCTCCCGTTTTCAAAGCATCGCCGCTGAAAATCCTAGTTTTCCATCTTTTTATTGCCTTTTTTTCACGAATACTCACAAAATTATTGAACAAATCCTTCTCATGGGTTATGAGACAGTGACTTTTAATAACTTTATGCAACACCAAATGGATTTCTTCGTAATCGCCCAACTTAGCACCAGAAACTATACGCTGCGGTGACATAATAATTTGATTAGTATTAATAGCTTTAGTTTCGCAAAAGTTATGACACAACTCTGAATATTAAATGAGATCCGGAAAAACCCGGTTTAAACACGAAAACTAACAGGCCGTCCATTACGACACCTAAAATGTTTTCTGTATCCCAAGTAAGTAGTATATAGGGGACCGCACAGCCACAGAGCCGGAGCAGGATCATGAGCAGGATCAAGTTCGTTTCAATGGATTCTATGTATATTACTATATGCATGATATATGGTGTATTAGTTGTGGTATATATGTATTAGCTATGTAGTATATGTATGTATGGTATTTGTATCTATGTATAATGTATGTATTGTATATACTTAAGTTAGGTGCTCTATCAATTATTAGCCTAAGAGTATATATTATAACGTTAGTATATATCCGACTACTATATGAACATCATCTGAATATTATAGAGCTTATATATAAAACTGCAAAATAGTACCCGTTTAAATAAATATTTAGAAGGGCCTGACTTAAACAAAACTCGCCATGTTTTTCTGACTCAAATCTTTATACTCTAACATTATTCTTCCGTCATCCAGTGCACACAAAACTTGTTATGTCTACTAGTAAAAGTTGAACACAGCCGCTTCCCTACACTTATACTGTAAATTTATGATGCACAATACAAAATTAAAAACTCCTGGTCCATGACGTGGACAGCTGAAAATAAGGGCTTCTATGGAAAAATGGTATTTTTAATAGATCTATTTATTGGTGGAAATCCAAAATTAACCAATTGCTTCGATTTATTTATATATGCGTAGTTGCAACTACACGGACAAATACCAGTGATAAAATACATGACGACATAGGTAAAGCTGGCCAACGACTGTCAGAAAAGTTTCGGGTATTATTTTATTGTTACACCCACAGTGCTCTAGCTATGTACTGCTACGAAATGCGAAATTCTACGTTCAAAAACCAGCTGAAATAAACGATCTGGTACCGAAGTAACATGTAATCCTTCTCTAGCTTGGTTCGCAAGAAACGAAACGTTGAACCCGACTTAAACACTAGTCGCCACCAATAAAATATTAAGTAAACTCGTACATAGTATACAGATTTAAAATGTAAAAACAGCATCGAAAACAAATAAACCTGCAAACTGTGGGAAAACCGGAGACAAATCTAACAAAATCGCTTCACTACAAGCAAGTTTACTCTGTCTTAAACACTACGTTTCCCCAACAAATGAGGTATATTATGTCTTCGATGATAACTGGGTACAAACTTTTACACATGATATACAATGGAACATACCAGCGTGCACCAACTGCCTGGTGACAACGCCGTCCAACTGTTCGAAAATAGCAACCCATATGCGTGCAGCAACTACCTGCTAACACCGCCATCCATCAGTCCATCGCGTTATACAGTACATACTTCTGAAGATTAAGCGTGCAGCAATTACCTGCTGACACCGCTACAGTTACTATTGTTATTAGCTTCCTACATGAGTTATTATTGTTATTAATTGTCTTGTGGTAGACATGGTCCATTGGGGTATTTGCAGCGAACGAGTTTGAAATTAATTGCCTCCAAGTGAGCGACCGCCCCGCACCAGGCCTTCCACATCCTGTGAAATCCGCTATGGGTGATATGGAGCCCGTCTGTGTCTAGCAACCTATCGTTTGTTCGATGTTGACTGTCGATAAATTTGTTGTAGACACTTGGCTCGGTTCAGTCGAAATAGTGGAAGTTCTGGTATTGCAGTTTCTCGTGGCATTTATACCGCAGGAATTGGTTGTATGAACGAAGAGTAGGTATCTGCGGAACGCCAATCGGGGAATTAATGATTACGTGGCAGTGTCGCTCGTGTAGAGGGCGTAGGATGTTCGCCATTTGCCTGAAATACCCCCGCCATAAATTTTGGGAGCGCTGGGCGTCGTTTATGCCACAGTTGATGATTACAATGTGATAGTCCCTGGGGTCTATATTTTGGTATTCCACGACCCTGGCTAACATTGAAAACGTGGCCCCGGACTGGGCGAATACGCGGCCTCCGTGAACTAACTCAACTTGACGAAATTGGCTGTCCGAAAGAAGTAGAACCGTATATCGCCAAGCTGGTGGTAGCAGTATGTTGCCCATCAACAACTCCTCCATATCCTGCAGCTCCATGAAAACACCATCCCTCCATTCCCGGCAGAGACGAAATAGTAGCCTGCCCCATTGGTTAAAGCCGGGGTAGTTGTCATCAGACATTTTATTCGCCCGTAATCCACAGCCCCATACGAAACAGTTTCTGGTGGCGTAGCAAAAACTGCCCACTTCGTGGGTATGGAGTATTCTGCGTATTTCCCAGTAGAACTGGTTGTTTCGGTGGCGCATTAGTTCCGCCATGATGGTGAAGTAAACCCGAGCAGCGTGGAAGATCCAGCGGGGCTGAAGATCGATGCGGGCGTCCATTATTTTGTTTCGCGCCCATTGTGCTATCGCTGTCGGTTTAATGTTCAGCTTCTGATCACCTGCTAATAATCTTGCTGCATTACATAGTCCGTGCTGCATCAGACAGGCAAACCAGAATAACATCTCGATTGACGTGACGCGTATATTGTACAAGACGACAGGGTTGGTGAACACAAAAAATCTGGAAAGTTCGTCAGTATCTGTAACGACAATCATGGAAGGCGCCATAGCAGTAGTCGTAGCAATGGAAGAATCGGTTGTAGTTTTAGTGGTAATAGTATAGATAGTGTAAGCAAAATGTAGTACCGAATATATTTTATAGTTATTATTTACTAATAGTAATACTGAATATTTTACAGCTATAACAATAATAGGAACAATGTAGCAAATGTCCTGCTAACAATCGAAAAGGAACTGCTACTTTAGCAACACCATAGCAACTGCCTGCTAATAAATTCCATGTACTGGTCACAAGCTGATGATGTTACAGCTGCTTAACCATTAATCTAGTCAATCTCTAGGTACCTTGTGGCAACTACCTGCTAACAAAAGTGAAGTGAACGTAACTCAGAATACACTGTAGCAAATGCCTGCTAACAAACATTCTCGGTAAACACTGTACACACATACATGCAATTTTACACAACAAAGAGTAGCAAACGTGTATCATATTCAGTAAACACTACATGTATCTAGGATTCCAAACCATTTCGAGAACTGAGAGCATTACTCCTAC
>JASANE010019465.1:0-11936 GCA_030248225.1 Trileptium ribeirensis
ATTTTAAAATTTTATTTACCTTACCTAGTGTTGGGCATCCTCAAGGCTACAGGGGAAATCGTGGGCCACACCCTTTCCAAAACCCAAAATTTCCCAAAAACCCCGGGTTGGTAACCAATTTTTCTATTATATCCCTCTGTTTCTTCTGCGTCTTTGGGTTTTCTTTTCTTATCGTTTCCTTATTTTTTGTCTTGTTTTCGTTTAAATGCTAATTTGCACAATTAGCATTCGTTTATTTCGTTAGCTAACATAATGTTAGTTAATTCTTGTTGTTCAGTTCAGTTAGTTTGAGTTCGAGTTCGGTTGAGTCGAGTCTGGATGAAGACAGCAACAGTGACGAGTGAATGGCTTTTCCGAAATAGTATTGTACAACAAAGTTACTACGTTCTAATTTTATCTTTGGATTACCTGCGACTTAGTGTTGTTCAATTCGTTACTTATACAGATTGTTTTCTTGTACTGTTTAATCATTTAGCTAATATTGCAATATGGCCGCTAATTTTAAACGATTTGTATAGGACTTAATAACGAATCTATGATTTTGGATTGTTTTGAATATCGGTGCGCTACATATATCGTAGTTCTTGATACTTGGAGATTTTACGTATAGAATTATCGTGTGCCAGATAGGCTTACAGAGCAGTTGTTGGATTTTACACTTTCTTGTCTGAAAGAAAAGAATTGTTGAGTAACATCAAGCTTCACAAATAGGTGCCTTACTATCATATTGAATTACCATATTCTTATTATTGTTCCCTTATAAAAAACCGGCACTCCTTTGAATCAGGGAATCGTCGTACAGCGATGATTTTGGTACCATTCGACGCAGCTCGACGAGGCGAGTTCAACGGTACCAAATTTGACCATATTCCAAGAACTTTGAAATTTTTCAAATTTTGCCCTCAGTACTAAGGACCCGGTACGTTGAAAAATCGAGAAAAAATTTTTATGAGCAAAATAGACATAAGTAGCATAGATACACGCAGAATGACGAGAAAAATTCAACCGTGCCTTATTTACCATGATATTTTCATTCTTTAGGTAGTTATGACTGAAAAACCATTTTCGAACTACTGAGCTCCACGAGACGACTTCAACGATATAAAATGTTACCATATTCAAAATATATTTCTTAACTTTCAGGCTAGTTTCAATAATATATTAACTAATCACATTAAATATAGTAATGGCTGGGTCGTCGGCATGATCGAGCGTCAAACCGGCACCTGCCTTTTGTTTTCGGTTGCTAATCGTACCGCTGCGACCATCATACCTCTTATCCAGCAACATATACGGCCCGGCACACGCGTCATCACGGACTTTTACCAAACTTATGTCCAAGGTCTCCGCCGCTTACCCCATCCGCAGCCATATCTTCATGCAACGGTCAATCATCACAACCTGCCAGTTCATTAACCCAGACAACGTCCATGCCCACACCCAGAACATCGATGGCCTCTGGGGAACCCTTAAGAACTTCATGAGGCGTCGACAAGGCATACCCGACACATTGTTCCACCATACTTTGATCGAGTTTCAGTGGCGCCGCCGTTTCTCCCACAACATCCTCGGAGCTGTAGTGGGCCAAATTCGCGATCAACATCCTTTTTAATTGTAAGTTGTTATAATTTACGTTGCAATATAAATGTTAGACTAAGCCTAAGCCTTAGACTAAGCATAAGCCTTAGACTAAGCATAAGCCTTAGACTAAGCCTAAGCCTTAGACTAAGCCTAAGTCTTAGACTAAGCCTAAGTCTTAGACTAAGCCTAAGCCTAAGCCTTAGACAAAGCCTAAGCCTTAGACTAAGCCTAAGCCTTAGACTAAGCCTAAGCCTTAGACTAAGCCTAAGCCTTAGACTAAGCCTAAGCCTAAGCCCTAGACTAAGCCTAAGCCTTAGACTAAGCCTAAGCCTTAGACTAAGCCTAAGCCTTAGACTAAGCCTAAGCCTTAGACTAAGCATAAGCCTTAGACTAAGCATAAGCCTTAGACTAAGCATAAGCCTTAGACTAAGCCTAAGCCTTAGACTAAGCCTAAGCATTAGACTAAGCCTAAGCCTTAGACTAAGCCTACGCCTTAGACTAAGCCTAAGCCTTAGACTAAGCCTAAGCCTTAGACTAAGCCTAAGTCTTAGACTAAGCCTAAGCCTTAGACTAAGCCTAAGCCTTAGACTAAGCCTAAGCCTTAGACTAAGCCTAAGCCTTAGATTAAGCCTAAGCCTTAGACTAAGCCTAAGCCTTAGACTAAGCCTAAGCCTTAGATTAAGCCTAAGCCTTAGATTAAGCCTAAGCCTTAGACTAAGCCTAAGCCTAAGTCTTAGACTAAGCCTGAGCCTTAGACTAAGCCTAAGCCTAAGTCTTAGACTAAGCCTGAGCCTTAGACTAAGCCTAAGCCTAAGTCTTAGACTAAGCCTGAGCCTTAGACTAAGCCTAAGCCTAAGTCTTAGACTAAGCCTGAGCCTTAGACTAAGCCTAAGCCTAAGTCTTAGACTAAGCCTGAGCCTTAGACTAAGCCTAAGCCTAAGTCTTAGACTAAGCCTGAGCCTTAGACTAAGCCTAAGTCTTTGACGAAGCCTGAGCCTTAGACTAAGCCTAAGACTTTGACTAAGCCTGAGCCTTAGACTAAGCCTAAGTCTTAGACTAAGCCTGAGCCTTAGACTATGCCTGAGCCTTAGACTAAGCCTAAGCCTTAGACTAAGCCTAAGCCTTAGACTAAGCCTAAGCCTTAGACTAAGCCTAAGCCTTAGACTAAGCATAAGCCTTAGACTAAGCCTAAGCCTTAGACTAAGCCTAAGTCTTACAACCAGCCTAAGTCTTAGACTAAGCCTAAGTCTTACACTAAACCTAAGCCTCAGACTAAGCCTAAGCCTTACACTAAAGCCTAAGCCTAAGCCTTATACTAAGCCTAAGCCTTAGCGTTTAAGCCTAAGCCTTAGACTGAGCCTAAACTTTATACTAAGCCTAAGCCTTAGACTAAGCTTAATCCTTAGACCAAGCCTAAGCCTTCAGAGCTAAGCCTAAGCCTTAGACTAAGCCTGGGCCTTGGACTTAGAGCCTAAGCCTTAGACTAAGCCTAAGCCTTTAGACTTAGCCTAAGCCTTCAGACTTAGAGCCTGAGCCTCAGACTTAAGCCTAAGCCTTAGATTCAAGCCTAAGCCTTAGACTTAAGCCTAAGCCTTCCAGTTTAGAGCTTAAGAGCCTTAGACTTAAGCCTGAGCCTTTGACCTAAAGCCTCAGCCTTTTCAAGCTTAAGCCTAAGCCTTAAGACTAAGCCTAAGCCTTAGACTAAGCCTAAGCCTTATAGATCTAAGCCTAAGCCTTAGGACTAAGCCTAAGCCTTAGGATTAAAGCCTAAGCCTTAGACTAAGCCTAAGCCTTAGACTAAGCCTAAGCCTTGTAACTTAAGCCTAAGCCTTAGACTAAGCCTAAGCCTTAGACTAAGCCTAAGCCTTAGACTAAGCCTAAGCCTTAGACTAAGCCTAAGCCTTAGACCTAGCCTAAGCCTTAGACTAAGCCTAAGCCTTAGACTAAGCCTAAGCCTAAGCCTTAGACTAAGCCTAAGCCTTAGACTAAGCCTAAGCCTAAGCCTTAGACTAAGCCTAAGCCTAAGTCTTAGACTAAGCCTGAGCCTTTGACTAAGCCTAAGTCTTTGACTAAGCCTAAGTCTTTGACTAAGCCTGAGCCTTAGACTAAGCCTAAGACTTTGACTAAGCCTGAGCCTTAGACTAAGCCTAAGTCTTAGACTAAGCCTGAGCCTTAGACTAAGCCTAAGTCTTAGACTATGCCTGAGCCTAAGTCTTAGACTAAGCCTGAGCCTTAGACTAAGCCTAAGCCTAAGTCTTAGACTAAGCCTGAGCCTTAGACTAAGCCTAAGCCTGAGCCTTAGACTAAGCCTAAGCCTGAGCCTTAGACTAAGCCTAAGCCTAAGCCTTAGACTAAGCCTGAGCCTTAGACTAAGCCTAAGTCTTAGACTAAGCCTGAGCCTTAGACTAAGCCTAAGCCTAAGCCGGGGGGCTCCGCCCCCCGGACCCCTGTACTAAGCTGTTCTCCCACTAAACCTAATCACGATATGACCAATGCTAAAAATCCATCCATTTAAACGCATAAGAATTTCTTTTAAAAATATCAGTTTTCGCTTGCATTGCCAGTATCGGGCTCCATATGTCGTTACGCTGACTACCTGCGGATTCGTACTATACATCGTTCGATAGCGCATGGGATCTTCTATTTCATGTCCAAACTTGAGCGAAATCGGTCCATCCAATAAAAAGTTATGGTAAAAAATGTAAAAAAACCCAAAATCCACATTTTTAAAAAAATTCCGACCCCGAAATTACGGCCCCTTGCTGAAGCCCCCTTAAGAGATAGAGCCCTGAAACCTTCTCCATTGGAAAGAGCGGGAAAAATTACCCCCCGGGGGTTAGGGGAGAAGAATCTTAGAGCTAAGCTTTAGGAAAAAAATTGCCAGAAAAGCCTCCATATCCCCCAAAAATCCGAAAATAAAAGAATGTTGAATCAGCATATCGGAGGTTATACCTGAAAAGGGGTGACCCTGATCTCGAAGAGATCGGTTTTGGGGGTGAGAGATGATTGGGGGCCAGAGACTATGGGGACTATACCTGAAAAGATGGTGGGCCCTTCCCTTATTCCCCCCCCAACCCAAGGAGGGCCAAAAAACCGAGTGGTATAGTCAGTTTGGGTAAAAAAACACAGTACGAAATAAGGGGTAAAAAAGACACAGTTTCCTACGACATAAGTAACGAGAATAGCTACGTTATGTATTATGTAGCATAAAATACTAGTGTTTTGCTATGCGTCGGTGACTGATAGCTGACGTAGCTGTGCTTAGGAGTGCAAACGGCGTCATCAAAATCCAACCATATTTTATCACTCATAACTTAAGAAAATAAAATTTTTCATAAGGGTTTAGCTGAATAAGCAAAAGTGCTATAGTTTTAAATTTGTTATTAACCGTTCACCTGGTACTAAATTACGTGGCGCCAATAGTGAATCTAACGGTTACTTGCCCTTGCGCTGCTATAATAGGCGTGTTTTTTACCCCAGCTTCTGAACAAAAATATGGCATACAAACACGGTGTGTTTTTTATTACCGCTGTGTGTTTTTTATGGCCACAATGTGTTGTTTATTCCCCTACTGTGTTTTAACTCCAAATCCGTCCTCTCCACTATTTGGGTGTAAAATAAACCCCGAGGTCGAAATGAATAATAGAGACAGTAGTCTGAGACTGTGTCGAATGCCATGCATAACCTATCTATGGCCCTAGGCCGCATTTTATTTTTATTTTAGATTTATATAATCTTAAGTATGGGCAAGTATAATAAAAAGTGCAAATCGTGGACTCTAAATCAGGCTAATGACGCCGCTCGGCGCGTATTAAACAAGTAAATTGGCTTAAATGCGGCTTCGAGAGAATATAACATTTCGACAACACGCATTCGGCGTAGCATGGCTACACAGAAAGGTGAACAAGAAGAAACATATAACATCGGAAAAACCACCGCGCTCTCTAGTGAAACGGAAACAATGTTTGCGGACCACATCCGAGTGATGATCAGAAATGGTGAGACGTTTTTACAGTTTATGAGCTATGTGATGTTTGGTACCAACGCCAACGTAACTGTAGTATCATACATGAAGCCAAGCACAGAATTTGTCGGAAAACCGCCACATAACTGGTATGATCGGACTGTGTGATTTTACGATCATACATGTAGCCAAGCATAGAATTTCTCGGAAAACCGCCACATACTGGTATGATCGGACTGTGTGATTTTACGATCATACATGAAGCCAAGCATAGAATTTGTCGGAAAATCGCCACATAACTGGTATGATCGAATTGTGTGATTTTACGATCATACATGAAGCCAAGCATAGAATTTGTCGGAAAACCGCCACATAACTGGTATGATCGGATTGTGTGATTTTACACCCTGTCACCGAGATTATTCTTTACCATATTGCCTGCTCATAAATCATTGACAGTATATACCTTAATGACTGACATTTTCAATTCACAATAAATTTAGTAATATCGATTCCACTATTTTACCTAACCCTACAAAGCAAATTTGAGTAGCAACGTTAGACTCCAAATTCTACAGTACATTAGCTTGCATCGGAACGAAAAATAACATTTAGTCCTAAAATCTAAATGAGAAATATTATTGTAGGTTTTCCACCAACCCAAATGCAGATTACGATATATGTCCAGACCTGGATCAAAGATCAGAACAAATTGAGGTCGGAGAATCATATAACGGCCTTCAAAGATTCCGATGACAAGCCGAGTTACGACTGGCTAAAAGGCTTCATGAAAAGGAACAATTTGAGCATCAAAGTATCACAGCCAATTCAGTTTTGTCGAAAAAGGGCCATCAGCGATCCTTTTGTCGTCTATTTCCACTACGATCTGCTGGAGCGGTACGGGATGCTGCACAACATTTTAAACTGTCCTAACCGATGGTTTAATTTAGACGAAAATAGCTTTTGCCACGACGCCAGAAAATGCAAGGTGGTTGGGATAAGGGGCGAAAAGGTTGTGCAGAACCTGGTGCTGGGCGCCAGAACACCACAGCCCTGGCAACGATTTGTGCTGACGGCACATGCATGGACCCTTTCCTTATTTTTGAGGGTCTTCGACTTCAAGCGCAGTGGCACAACGAAAAGCCCGTCGACTGTCCTAATACAGTTTTTGCCGTTTCGAAAAACGGGTGGATTAATGAGCAATTGTTCGAAGCTCACTTCAAGAAGCATATTTTGCCTTGGATCGATTCGAAAGCCGATTTTGAAGGTCAGCCAGCGATTCTCATTGTGGAGGGCCACGTCTCGCATCTTGGTTTTGCAACTGCTCTCTCCGCGAAAGAGTATATTGTTGAAATCATTAATTTACCGCCGCATACTACCAGCGAATTGCAACCATGCGATGTATCTTGTTTCGCACCAGTGAAGAATTGTTGGAACCGTCGTGTTCAACAAGAAACTGAAAAGACCGCTGCCCGCCTTTCCTTGGATAAACGAGTGTTCGTTCAGTGTGTGACATCGGTATGGCGTAAAGGCCTAACAGAAGCTAACATCAAGAGCGTATTTGAAAAGACTGGGAATTTTCCTGTCGACCGAACAAAATATAAAGTTTCACTACTGGGCCAGACTTTATTGGAAGAACACAATAATTGGGTAGCGGCTGGCAAGCCACTGACCGAAGATAATCTACCTGGTACCGATCATTTTCGCCATATGTTGATTGTTCTCGAGTCAGGCGCTGACGATCAATGTGATGCGGCCGCCAAAGAGCGCACCGATCCGCCTGTTGCACACGCTGAGCTAATTGCTGCAGAAAGTACCTCACCGGTTGTCGAAGGACGCGCAGCGTCGCCTATTGCAGAAAGCAATGTGCAGAATGCTGAGGCACTAGCAACACCGGCACTGGATGCCTCGCGAAAAGCGCCACGTCGATCGCCACATAAGGTCGGCCAGTTGAGTGTTACTCCAAATACATCTATCGCACCGGCAAAGCGATTGGATCTCAGGCAAAGCAGTTCTGCAAGGTCGCAATGTCCGGCTGGCAGCGATCGCAGCGCTTCGTCTTTAAGTTTTCTCATCCCACCAAAGCCAACAGCTGCAGCGCCTCACGGCTACGAATGGAAACTTACATGGAGCCTAGTTCCGACAGAGCTGGGCACCTTTGGCGATGCCATTAAACAACATCATTTCCAGCCGGTTCAGCGATCGCGGCCCAGTATTCGCGGCCCAATCCGCACTCAGGCAGCTTGCATTACGAGCGACGAGTACTTGGCGGCGGTTCAGTTGAAACAGGATGCGAAATTGGCTAATTTAAAGCGGAAAGCGTCAGTGTCTAACACGTCAACCAAGTTCACAGTCAAGCCCAACATGGCTCCTACAGCAAAGCGGCAGCGCTTTCTAATATCGAAGAAGCAAGCGCTTGGGCCAACTGATGACAATTCCAGCTCGGCGGATTCCGACCATTCCGATGATCCGGATTGGACTGAGTCGCCTCGGCGTGGGGGCCGTGCAGAATCAACCTGGGGTGGCCGAGTTGAATCGCCTCTCGATATCGACGACGAGGTTCAGCGCCATCATAACATTTTGCTCCAAACTGCGGCACTCAAAAAGAAAATTATACACGGGTCCGAAGGGGAAATTGTTGGCAAATTCTTCGCCGTGTTCTACGACAAGTCGCACTATTTCGGTAACGCCATTGAACTAGTTGGGGATGCGGCAGTGCACAGGAAGGTTCGCTTCACGTTCCTGGCACGCAAATCTGGTGGCGGCGATAAGGGGTGGGTGTTTCCGGCTCATCCGGACACCGAATCCATCGCTCCAAACCGCATTATTTGTGGTCCGGTTGAACCAGTATTGGTTGGCGTGAAAGAGTGGGTGGCAAAATTTCACGAAGAATCTGCAATTCAAGAAAAATGGCGTTTACTTAAAATCTACGGACATTAAGCCAGTTTAGTGATCTTATTTGAATTTAGAAGTGTTTATTTTGGCCAGCGGTGTTATCAGGTATTGCGTTTGTGACGTTTTTTAAAAAACATAACTGTGTTTTTTACCCGGAACTGTGTTTTTTTCGCCATTATCAGTGCATAAAAAACACGCAGTTTTTCTGTTATAACGCGCGAATGGGTTGTATGAAACGTTTTTTGCATGACAGTAACATAGACAAGCAGTTGACGCATAGTACAGAATGTTTAAAATTAGTGTATCATATTATTCGGACAGCCTACAACCTTAATCCTGAAAACTGTGTTTTTTACCCAAACTGACTATATAGTTGAGCACGAGCGTTAATTAAAAACTATAACGTAGAGTTCCAAATCTTTGATTCAGAAAACCTTGTGGAGTTCATTGGGAAGGAAATACGTGAGCAAACTCAGGGTGAGTTCGTGACGTGGGTAACTAAAGTAATTAATTGGGAACTAGAGAGTAGTCGCCGCTACTAATTGGTTATAGCGTGCTCGTTAGCCGCCCGGAGACTAGAACATTAATAATAACTGTCACGTAACTAGCGTAACTCTAAGACACTAGGCTGAGGTAATTAAATAAACGTGCGGGGCTAGCTGTCCGGAAGCCTACGTACGTACTTACTCACACAAATGTAATAGAGTAGTAGCAATATCCAATACACGACGTCCGAATATGTTGGCTTTATGGATTTGTTAGTGTAAATCTCAGGACGAAGTTAAAGTAATTAATTAAATGTAAGGGGCTAGCGTCCGAAAGTCTTCGTACAAACGTCACAAGAAGCCAAATTGTAATCAGGCGCTAACCTAATCCATAAAATAGACATACAGTTAATTAGAATAATAGTGCGCTCAAACACCTGAGTTAGAAAAATCATAAAGCAAGGCGTGGTCAGTAAATGTTCAGAGTATTGTCAAAAATCAAGTGGCTAAAATAGAAGAAAAAAAACTAAAAGAGAAAACCAACGTAGAAACGGTGTGAATAGCGGTGCTTATCGTGGCTAATACTAGCGTAATGCTAGAAATCAGTATTTGGGTTACAGTTGCTAATATCGCAGTAATATCAGTATCGAAGGCGGTAACGCAACTCAAGAGTTTCCTTGAGTTAAGGGGTACTATAGACAATTTGTACCCGATTATGGAACCATAGCAGCATCGTTGTGCGATATCACCAACAAACGATCAAGAATGGTGAAGTTCAGTCAATTGTGGACGGAGGATACCCAACAAGCGTTTGAAATCCTAAAGATCAAGATGACAGCGCCTCCAGTATTGTGATATCCAGATCCGTACAGGCCATTTATTCTGTACACTGACGCAAGCAAACATGGTATCGGATACACCCTATCCCAAGAAGACGAAGCGCGGAACGAACATGTGATTCATTATGGTAGCAACAAGCATCGCGACGAAGAAACCCGGTGCTCGATTATGGAACAAGAATGCCTGGCGGTAATCCTCGCGATTCAACATTTCCGACCGTACTTATTGGGGAACCATACGACGGTCATCACGGATCATGCTCCATTGGTCCAAACCCTTAACAAAAAGCTACCGCTGGAACAAGGTTCTCGAATACGAATAAACAATGCTATGTAAGCCGGGACGATACCACCAAAACGCGGATTGTATGTCGGGACCACCAGTTGTCCCTGGAACCGAAAACTTGGAATCGGAGGATGAAGAAGTAAAGAATCAATACAAACCGCTAACCACTAAGAGAATTAGCGGGAACCAACAACAAACAATTCAAATAAGAACCAAAGAACCTAACAGAAAAAACAAAAAGAACAAGAACTCAAGATTCACCAACAAAAAGAAAACCAAAAATCAAAAAGTATTCAGTAGCTGCGGTAAATCGAGAAGAATCCGATTCCGAAGCGTCTATGATATTTGAAACCGAAATACAAGTACAACCAACTCAAGAAGAGGACAAGCAATGGTCCGATATCGAAAGCCAGGACGAGATAGGAAGAGGCAAAGAATTAGTAATTGGTGGTGGACGAAAGAAGTATAACCGGAAGAAGCAAATAAGGAAAGATTCGCAAGACCCACAGAACCAAAAGAAGGTTCAAACAAAGAACAGACCCAAGAAAGAGAATGGTAAGAAGAAAGAACAACAACTAAAACAAAAGACCTTACCGTGCGAAAACGTAATAACACTCAGCGCTGATAGTGAGGAACACGATCAACCATATGAGACTGCAGGTGAATCGTCAGAAGATGATAGTATACTCGAACTCTTCAACGAGGACAAACAAACCGAGCAACCGTTATCACAACGACGGAAACACCAAGAAAAAGAGTTCAAGCGGAACCATTAATAAAACGGACCAAAGAATAGAACTAATCGAAAGACGGGAAGACAAAATCGAGTCGGAAGAAGAACTGGACCAACCAGACGAACCTGAAGAACCCGAAATAACCGAGGCCGAGATGTATTCACAGTACTTCAGGTTGGAACCGCCGTGGACGCCAGAAGAACTGATGCACGCGCAAAACGAAGTCCCGTGTATTATTCAAATACTACATTGAAAATAGCGAATTTTTGGATAGGACCCCGGAATTCGAAAAGAAATGGATCTAGCGCATGAACACCAATTCATCATGTTTGGCGACATCCTGTACCGATTACGGAGGAAGGATCGACCGCAATAAAATGAACCATAATCATTTCAGATCGTGGTACCTCCCGCTTTGCAAGGACCATTATTCGAAATGTACCACATATCGAAATATGGAGGACACTTGGGATTCGAGGAAGTGTGGTCGAAGATGACGAGGAAGTTCTTTTGGCCGAGTATGACCTTCTATTTACGACAATACATTAAAGAATATATTCCTTGCGCCCGATTTCGACAAAGACCGAAACGAAGGAACCCGCTACAACCGATCAAAGCACTAGCACCGTTTCACATGCTAGGCATCGACATCACTGGTCCCCTACCACCAACATAATTCCGCAACAAGTACATCATCTGTTTCATGGATTACTTCACAAAATGGCCTGAAGCGTTTGCAGTACCAGACCAAACAGCTAACACGAACACCAAACTTTTTATTGAAAGAATCGTGTGCTGACATGGAGTTCCTCGAGTAGTACTAACCGAACAAGGTCCGTGCTTCACCGCCGAGAATTTTACGTAATTAATTATAACAAAGAAAGTATATTCGACACCATACCATCATCAAGCGAACGGATTGGTTGAAGGATGGAACCAAACGCTTAAAGCGATGCTAAACAAACAACAGAGTTGGCCCCTGACAACTGGGACGAATTTATCGAACCGCTATGTTTGGCATACAGAACGACGGTTCACGCTTCAACCGGTCAAACACTATTTTCCTATTACATGGCCGCGACCCCGATTTACCAGGAGAATACCAATCCATGGATACGTAACAGCAACTACGGTCGAGGGATACGCGCCACA